>MNCL01000002.1:1542134-1707920 GCA_001932985.1 Proctacanthus coquilletti
ACCTATGCCCACCCGCCTCTCCATAACTAGCAAAAGCAGTCGTCTGTCCAGTCAGATCAGCGGGAAGGGGAGGAAACCCCCAGGGGGGGGGGGGGGGGCACTATGCGTCTGTCGATGCCTCTAAATGTCTATTGTGGAGTTATAAAACATTCGGCGAAATTAAATTTTGTCAATAAATCCAGCCAGCAAGTCCATGGCAGTAGGGGGAAAAGTTGGGCGGGGGGAGTAGTTTTATAGGTTCAGTCCAGACCCAAATAGGTCTGTTCGAGCGATATGACTTTTGTTTTTCATGTGCGGGAAAAGTCCCCGGCATTCAAAAACTGAATTATTTTATTATATCGCAGTTAAAGGGCTCTCGAAACTGCCGCATCGTGGCCGCTTTATTGTTCTGCATAGTAACCAAATATAAAAATTAATTGCAAATGACAGTAAATGCAAATGTGACCCTCCACTGCATCATTCTAATGGACCCACAATGGGTTGGGACCCATACTGACTATGGACTTTTAATTAAATCACATCCGTGTCCTGTGCCCTATAAAACTTTCAGGACATATCAACCGGAAACGGATCAAAGTAAATGAAACTGACATTGATGCCATTTATACGTTTTACGCAAACAATATTACAGCTTTTTGTGAAATAATGCTGTAGAAATGTTGTAATATATCTTGTTAAGAATACTAGTGTACGAATATTCTATGGAGATTGCAGAGAATGACGTCGGCAGCAGCCAAGTAGAAGTATTTTAAATAGCCAGTCAAAGTGTTAAATCATTTTTATTATTTTATATAATTTCAAAATATTTTTTTAAAGTTATGATTCGAAGTGTTTATAGTACTCTGGATATTTGTGAATAAGTTTCCTAAGCTTTCATTTTCTACCACAATTGAAGGTTATATAGAATTCAGGTTTACTGAACTAACCACAATCGCGACCCTTGTCTTGCGTTAATTAAACAGGTCATTAAAATCTACGAAAAAGATTTAAACTCGCCGAGAAAACTTTTCGAAAAGTTTCATTTTCCATCTTGACTGCGGCAAAAGGGGGCTCGCCCCTTATTCTTCTTCCTTATAACCTCGTCGTAGTAATTTGGCTCCTATTTCATTTCTAATTACTCGAGGCGTACAGGTATCGTGTATCGAGGTGTCTTTTTAATTTTTCTAGACAAACCTCTCAGGCAGTACATGGTTCCAATAATTACTGCCGAACCTTTTTGGGTTCAGAGGGCCTTATTGGTGATGGGCGGACTACTGGCTGCCTGGTCGACGCTTCATTACGTGAAATATTAAATTTCATTTCTTGAAAAGTTAAATTGGATTAGCCCGGGCTATGCCGACATTGTGGCCAGCTCCTTGGGCCCCAATTAGCAGCGCTTCCCTGGCCAGAATTTTGGCAACTTTAAATATCTTTAAGTAAATAATTCACACCATCTGTGCTGCATCCGGCCGACAGATGGCGTTATTCGCTACGACGAGAACCGTTTCTGGTGAGCTTTATTAGACCCGAGCAATTTTCGACGCAACTTTGCTGCTGATTCCAACTTGTAATGGAAATTCTTCATAAATGTCAGGAGATGTCGGTCCAAAAATATGAACCCACACCAGAACCCCTACTTCGAATGGAGGAGGAGGGAACACAATCGAACCGCACACAAAGCCCGTCCTGGAGTCGTCGCCGGCCGGGTAAGCCCCGTATCAAGTGTCCGGGTGACATTTGAGTACCTGCAAAGCACAAAGGCTACACTACAGTGGTTCCTCCGTTCTCCCGGAAATCAATAGTCGAACCTTGGGAACCGCAAAGGAGCACTGGTTCGGGAATGGGGTCCGAAATTGACTCGACAGTCATCCGAGGTATATCTCGTTCATGACTTGAATGATTTTCCCTCCACATGTGCGGTTACCCAGAGCACCCGTCCCGCTTTGTCGCTCCGAAATGCCATTGGATTCCCTTTCTATAGCCTTGTAGTCTTTTTGTACTTTTTACATCAGCCCTCGGACCTTTTTCGATGACGACCAACGAGATAATGTCCTGAGCAGGGAAGCAATCCTATTCGTAACCGCTAAATGAATCTATCTCGATTTTTCATTCCTTTTTACAACTGTATGGAAGCGCGTCGATAGGGTCTGATCCAGTTTTCAGTTAACGCATTCACTTTAATTCTTTCCTTCCGTCAGCAGTGACTGACAGGAGATGAGTGAACATTTTCCGAAAAATGGAATAGGATATTGGAACCTGGGTAACGTCCCCTTTCCAAGTTGTTAGACGTTGAATCAAAATAGAATTTGAAACACCCCCTGAAATGCATAAAGTAAAAAAACTAACAGAAAACTAGAGAAGTATAAATTGTATTAATCGTTATATAAAAATTATATTTAATGATAGAAGAAACGCTGCTCGCCTTAACACTGGAGAATAATACTCCAGTGCGAAGGAATTTAAAGTATATGTGTATAATTTTTTTGGAGGGAAAATCGAATGTAGTATTACTTTTCCCTTCTAATATATCATTTTTAAATGCTAATACATTTTTGAGTTTCTCAATTAACTTATTGTTACTCACGAAGAGTAAATATTATTTCGCTTCTTTTACTTTCCCTTAAAAAAAAATTCGAAATTAGGAAATTTACTTCGTCATCGTTAAATTTCTCCCCTCGAGCCTTTTTCGACAGTTTTAGAAACAAATAATTGCAGGGCGGAGTCAGATCTAAGAAAAAAAAATGATTTTAATTTGTAAGTCGCATTTCTGCAAGGCGGTTGTAGATACTCGAGAACTCAATTTTGTCGATGGTTGAAATTTTATTTCCCATTGAATTGTTTGTGCAACATCTCGAAGACTAATGAATCAATTAAGATGAAACTTTGTATTAATGCTCTTAATAAGAGTAGAATTGGGTAAGAAATTACTTCTCAGCCCCTCATTAAATCTATCTATTAAAAAAATTTTGTAAAATTTGAGTTTTATATTTAAAAGCAAGGATTTCACCCGCCTTCCGGTGAAATTAGTTCTTTTGAAATTGGAAAGATTTCAAGAGCAACAACGTCAAACATTTTGTTTTGTATTTCCTCTTTTTTGTTTCTCTGTTTGGCAAAAGCAAACCCGAACAGATGACGTTGCATTTTTCCTTCGCCTATCCAGGACGACAAATTGCTGGTGACCGAATGTTGACTTTGGCGATGAAAGCATGACTGATGAACTACAGCACTTTGTGGCTATTGCAAAGTCCCCGGCCGCTCTTTAGCCTATCCCGCATCCCGGACCGTCAGGATCAACTAACCTCTTTTCCCTTGCATTCTCCAGCCCATTGAGAAGGATTCAAATTAAAACCGAACAAGAATAATGAAAGGAAAGCTATCACGTGGCGACAGTGGAGGCAGAATGATAAACTCGGAACAGCCACAGCTCGTGACTTCATCACATCATACCGACCGGTTCTCCCGGTCCTGTGCCTGCATCCTTTTACAGCTGTAAACAATACAGGGAACCTGATGTGGGAGACTCTAGGTGCAGGGAGCTTGGGGGAGTCCGGAATCCGTCTTTGTTCGGCACCACCAGGAGCACCGGCAGCAATGCTCTACCATCGGGGGCGAAATCAGCATATTTTGTACGAATGTCTCCTGTGCCGGTGAAAAGTAGACAAACTCCACTAACGGCAGATAAGTGCCATCAATTCCCCGGAAGAACCGGGAACCATTCAAGGAGAGACTGTTTAAACTTTCCAAATTAAATTCCTCGTCGATTGCTTTCAATTTCCACTTCGCACCACTTGCAAGCGGCATCGTTCTTGGCTTCCTTTCGTCCTGGTCGTGTCGTGTCGTCCTTCCCAACATCAGTAGTCCGACATAGTCCTCCATCCCTTGCATACACGTATTTATTTTAGGAGCTCGTTACAAATGACAAAATTAATAACGGACGAGCGTCTCCGGGACGTAATATGAAATTTTTGGAGATATTTTGTGCAAACATTTATTCAATTTCTATACAAGTGCTGAATGCTTCTCTGTGCCATCCCGACCCATCCACCTCCACTCTCCGTACCATGCCATCAGAACTCTGACTAGAAGGGCGATAGAAATCTGCAAGGCCTGGTAAAAGGGTGGAGATGAGTGGGGGGACGTATGTTCCATGGGAAGTCGACTGATTCACTGTAAAGTGGCACAAGTTGCTGCTACTTTGTCTTTACGCCCCGGGAATGTTAGAGGCTCCCCGTGCCCTAACCGGGACGATGACGACAACGAGTACTACACTTTTGTGTATGCCTAGCACCATGGGACCGGGTGTAGAGGAACAATGGAAAATTTGCCTGTATCAGGCCTTTTGCTCTTTGTTGTTGATGATGCAATTTCAGCAACCCCCGCAAACATGCCCCCATATTAATAGAACGGCCTATAGTCGCTCCCGAAAAGTGCCAGCTACAGCCATTTCAATTCCCTCCCACGTTACTCCAAAACGTACCCCAGTTTTGCCCCATTCCCATCGGTCCCCTGCTCCTTCACCGATCATAATGAAATTATGATGGGAAAATTGTTTTAAGTTTTCGAAACAGGAATCACTTTCTACAGAGGGCACGGACAAATTGAACGTTTTTAGCTATCGCCAGAGGTCGCTTTAGTGTTCCTAAATTAAATAAGCGCCCGAGACGTCGAAAGAGGCAGTAAAATTAGAACACTTGCTGTACCCCAAGAGCGTTCTTCAAAATATTTTGAAGAATTGCTAAGATTCCTCTTTCTGATGTAATAATTTCTATAGGACAAGAGCAGCCACTAAGGTGAACCTTTAAAATGATAAGACATGACGATGTCAGGGATTTAAACCTTGCATGCAACAAGCAAAAATGCAATTATTTATCATATATTGTAATTTTATATCTAAATATTAATAGTTTTCTAATAGATAATAAATTGTTATATAATACACGTGTTATCAACGGTCCTTTTTGTAAAAACTAATTAATAAAAGCGATACTAATACGAAATTAAGATCATAACAAAATGTTGAAGAGATAATTTTCAAGTTATATTTTTTACATGGATACATCCACAAGTTTGACTTTTGACAACGCTTAAGGATAAAGTAATTAAGATTTCACTAATTACTCATTTTCTGTAGGATCAATTTGCTGTCCTTCCCGCTACCCCTCGTTACTTTTCTCTTTCAGTTTGTTACGTTAAAATTTCTGAATGGTTTAGAAAACTTTGGAAACACTTCCAATTTGAAAACCCAACTAGCAAGTAACATTAAATGCATGAAATAGGATAGGGAGCATAGAAACGAATCTGGGTCATAATCCTTACAATAGCAACCGATTTCTAGCACTAACCTCTTAAAAACCCACACCCGTCCACGTCTGTCGCCTCCTACGATCAATTGTCATAGGTGCAGGCACGAAAACAATTCCGAAATTGAATCTCGCTCGAAAACAAAGGTCGCCCCTGCATAACAAAGCAACTTGCCGGAATGTAATAAATAGCACGAAACTCGAACGTAAATTGCGTGCGGGTTTTTAGTCAGCACTAAGTTAGAACAAAAGACCCTCGGGCTTTTTCTTTAGTGGTGGGACTGGGAGGAGAGCCTCTGTTAGAGGTTCGAAGATTTCGGGAGCTAGTAAGACGGAGAGGCAGAGCTAGTAACCCTTTCGCGCTCCACTTTCTTACCAGAAACTTATGTGCATAATCGTGCGAGGCAAATTGACTTTCTTGAGCTTCTAAAATTTTTCTTCGTTTTGTTTTTTTTCTTTACTTGTTCCCTACTTCTTCTTCTTCTCTTTAGAATTTTTTATATCCGCAAAATGGTAGAAGAGTGTGGAATGGGGGCGACCGCTTTGTTTCGAACTTTTCTGTTCGTCTTCCTTTAAGGAAAAAAATAGGAAAACTCCACTCCTTACGGAGAAATTTCTTCAAAGATAAGCACGGGAGAGGCGGGAAGACGTGTGTATGAAGGGACAATTTTCGTAAGTAAAACGCTTGAGTTACGGGCACTTCGAGCTACAAAATAATTCCAGTGCGCTTCTGGCCGTCATAAAAGCCCCGGGAGCGGGAGCTCTCCACAGGGGAATAAAACGCTCCAGTGCATTATGGGGCATGCCGCGGCGGTCAAATGAAGTCGTCGAAACCCGCTCAACGTGCACACGAACAGAAAAAGAGAAAATCGATGAAAACAGTGGCAAATTGTGCAATAATGCAAAAGATAAATTTTTTTATGCCTCCCGAACATTCGCCGGCAGTGAGACATAAACCGTCCTTTATGGAGTCATGAAATCCTTTTCCGCTCAGCGACGTGCCGGGAGTTCGGTGCGGTTGCAATAAACAGAAAAAAAAAACTCGTATATGCCATAGAGCCGAAATTTAACACCTTCCTCGCTTGTGGTTTTGCCGCGTGCGGTGCGTATAAAAGACATGTGCATATACCTGAAGGTATCCCGAAAAAAATCGCGACAGATAACGAACACCTACTCGCCAGAAAAGTCGACAATAAAAAATCGATTCAGTCGTTATCAGGGAAAGCGCGCGAAAGTGTCAAACACCTTCTCAGTCGTGTAATTGCTGATTTGGACCTGATGGGGTGCCGCAAGGATACCGACTATAGCCAAAATTGCTCCTCACACTTTTTACTGCAGACAGTTCACCTTTTGATGGTGTTGCTGCGTTATTGCCGCTCTGCGTGTAATGGAACGCGTTTTACTGTCTTTGACACGATTACACATTTTCGGAGATTTATCGACGATAGTTAATAGTCGAGTGAGATTTATCGCCGCAATTAATGCCCGAAGGACTGTAATGGTTGGGAATCTGCAATTATAATGCATGCAGCGCCGCACTTCATGGATAATTCATATTTTATCCGTTTTGATGCGGACGCCACTCTGTTGTAGAACGACCGCTCTCCCAACTATGACGGGACACACATTAAAAGTTGGCGAATTTGTCTTCTTCTACTTAATGACCAAACATGCGGTTTTAGACCGTGGTCTGCTCTATACCGTTGTTCACTCACACCCACGTCCATATCATCTAGTCTAGTATACCATCTAGTAATATCTATTGGATATGGACGGTACTACTGACGGTAGAGGCTACATGAGGGCGGACTGGACAGCTTCACCCAAGTGTCCCCGAAGGTTCGGTCCAGGAGTCGAAGGACATCGCACGTATTCGAGTAAACAACGAATGGAGGTCATTAAATTAGCCAAAGAGTCGCCGGCAAAAGGGCGAAACCTGCCTGTTTACAGACTTGTAGCATTGCTGGCTGTTGGCGAATGTTTTTTCGCTACATAAATTAGACTTTTTGGATGAGTCCAAAGCCACTTGGTTTATCTTGATTTATGCGCTCCGGAGGGCGATAAATCTGGGGGTGTACGGGTAATGCTTCGAAGTTTTAATAAAATTTTATTGTTTTTCGCCAAAGGAGAACCATACACTTCGGTTCAGTTCAGTTCAATGACGGTGGTGTGCATGTGGGCCACACCACTCCACGCAGTTCGACATAGGTGGAATGTGTGAAGACTGTTAAATGGCAGATATAAATCTCACAAACAGTAAACTTATTGGTGAAACTAAAAGTTCACATCCCGCGTTTTGTTTATGTATATTATTAAAAAAAAATCAAAAAAAATTGTTCTGGGACCCGGATGCGAATCCTAGACTAGGGTATATTGCTCCACAACAGACGTACATTTAGGGAGTCGAGAGAAGGGATAAGAAGACCCGGACAGAACAGTCGAAAATTGTTTAAAATACTGAATACTACACTTGACTGAAAAGTGCAAATTTCATTCTTGAGGATTATATTCTTAATAAGTTTTGATATTAAAGAAAAATTAAATAGATTCTGTGGTCCTTTAGCCCCCTTAAAAGCGCTCGTAAAACGTAAACTAGATTTTTATATTTTACATTCCATAACAAACAGAAAAATCTTCATTTAATACAACTACATACAATTGTACTGTAATCGAGTCCATCCGATAACAGAAACTAATTAAGAAACCCGTAATAGAATAAAAATCCTTAATCAGACGGAACCAAGGCGAACACTTTCAACTTCTCTAATGAGTTCATTCAGCTGTCCCGGATGGGATTCCCCTTTGTCATCCTCGGGGCATCATGACATATGACGTTAAGAGACTTTGCAAACTTATTAAACTTTGAAATTAATTTTTTTCTTTGCTGCGATATGGCAGGCTGGCTTGATTTTCCTTCCATTAGGGCCCAGAGGAGCCCTTTCTGCTTGCAGCTGAGAGCGTCGAGATTTGTTGTTGTTGGTGGTGCTTACCCAGGATCCTTCGCACTTACTCTGCTGCCGGCTCTTCTTTACCGGCTCTGCAGGGACGATGTTGAGAAACTTAAACAATTTTCACTTGGTCGCTTGAACAAATGGAAGTTGTTGATCTGCTGTTTCCCACTATTGTTGCCGGTACTAGCTCCCACGAACACCCTGCGACTTGGGAATAGGGTTCTGGGCTGCAATTGGGTTCTTCGTACTAGTACTGTCTCGATCCCGCGTTTTACCCAACCAAATATACCCGGTAAAATGGGTAATGGCCCGGGAGCTGTTGGGCCTTCTGACGAGCAGATGTACAATCCAAACCCTGGCACAGGGCACCAGGCAACTGGTACCCGAGTACCTGGTCCTAGACCTAGTTATTACATTCCTCCATTCATCGATATAAATTCGTTTCGTTTTAATTATAGGAAGGAACAGAGGACGGGCAGCGCGGGTCTCCGTGTTTGTTACCCGGTCAGAAACGTGATCGGGCCCTGCTCTCCGATTTCCATCTATTCAATTTGGATGACCATTATGTGGACGGAGAAAGATGAGAAATTGAGTTTAAGTGGCGCCTTTCACGTTCACTGGAGCAGTACTGGGGAAACCGGGAACCAGCCGGCGGGCGACGGGAGCACTCAGAACTCCCAGGCCGGTAGCTCCCCCTTGAGTTTCGACTGCCTTCCTTATTCATGAATCCTTTCGATATTGACAACTTCTCAAGTAGGATGTAGAGGACAATGGCGGAACTGGGTGCGCTGAAGTGACAAAGAGCCCTCGAAGGCACAATGCGAATAAAGAACTGAATGGATCCACTTCTGCTCCTTTGTGTACTTCTTGTCATCGCTTTATACTAATTTGCAACGTTTTCTTTTTTTCTTATCCGTAGGTGGGTGTGTGGATTAGGTGACGACGGTGGAAACGAATGGACAAAATGTGCATGTTACCTAAGCACAAGTTATTATTTATTATTATTATTATTATTATTTGCAGAAACAGCTAAAAATAGTACATTTTCAAGATTTCTTTAAATCGAAAATTCACAAACGACTACCAAGGCATTTGCATTCAAAACAGTTTGCCTTCCTCTAATTCTTTTTCATCCTAATAGTAAATTTAGTAAACGAAATTATCCTAGCAATTTAGCTCTAAATCTTTCTGTAACTCTTCGAAATTGAAAATTTCGGATAGTATCATTACAAATTAGAAAAAAAAGATATATATATTAAAATTTTTAGCTTTTTCAACTACCTTTTTCTATCGATTTTCGAGCACTAAACGTGCGGTTACGACGGTTTTATGTCTACAATAATTTCAAACACTTTAAATCACGTTAATGCAAAGAGATTTCCGGGTTTTTTACGATTTAAGAAAATCAAAAGAAGCTCCGCCCTCCGATGTACTGCATCTCCATGGCATCTTGGCTCCTCATCGAGGAGGACTACTCCATATTCTAGCATTGGAGATTTCGTACAAGGAGGCAGAGGGAAGAGCCTTTGCATGCCATGCACGTTAGGATTTACTGAATGATTACCACATTATCAGGTGCATTACGGCAACCGCAAGGTTCCCAGTACGAACCCACTGATCCGTGAATTATTGTGCTGAAAACAAATCTCCGAGCTATGTCTTGGCGGCGGAAGTCCGTACGCCAAAGAATTCGCATTCCTGGAGTCCCACATTATGCCTTTAAGACTGCTGTGGAAACTGACGGGCAGGACCTAGTATCCGGGTCCCGGATTCTGGGCCGCGCCAACTTAATAAAGACGTGTGTAAAGTGCCAAAGTGCCTGCCATGTGGGGATGGAACAATAAATTTCCCTCGATTTGACAAATGATCGTGTCCCTGGAAAACACGGACAAAAAGGACGAAAAAGATAGGACAACGCGGTGCGGCTAGAGCGGGGGTGTAGTGCGATACTACCAAGCAGCATCTTGTGATAACAACGTCCTTTGCTACCGAGGACGAACTCGAGCGGCGAATGAGGTGGCAAATGTGTCATTGACTACAGCTGCGCGACATTTTTCGGTTGAATAGTGTCTGGGTTTCTGGAAGAAGAAGAAAAAGCAGCAGCAGCAGCGGCAGCTGAAGACTAAGAAGACGTAGACGTAGATGGTAGTAGGGGATGAGACGGTACAGCTAGAATAGAAAGGGCACTCCCAAGGTCCGCACCCGGTATGCAGAGCAATCCGGCTGTCTTCTCCCCGGGGCTCGATTTTGCTCGCCACTTTCTGCCCCATTTGTCGCCCAGAACGATTTCGGGCTACTCGAAGGGGGGTGAGACTAAGAATAGCGAATTCGTCGATCCCATAGCAGTCCCGAGATGCATTCAGCGTAGGTTTCTCACATTATAGCGAGATAAATTTTTGTTTTCTTTGAGAATTTATCGATTTGTTATGGAAATTTATTTTTATGATGTTCCGTTATGTTCCCACCATTGTCCTCGGCTCCCGCCGGGTATATTTTCCTCTTCAGCAAAAGTCTGGGAAAACCTGCTATTATAGCTTTCCCCCCCTCCTCTTACGCACCCAGGATCACAGGCGATTCTGTTCTTGGTTTGCAATGAAGTCCTCATCTGTTCCATAATTCTCGAAATGATTGAGATTTCCACACACCGATATTCAAATCTTTGCAAGAACTGTTTGTTTTCAAAAGCTCTACTCCCACACCCCTCTCCTACCCCGCTGGTTCCATAAAATCCTAGAATTTTTTATCTGTTCTCTTCTGATGGGTCTCAGCGTTCCTTTACGAGGCGAATAAGTGCCGTCGTCGGCGCTTTTTGATAATTCAATAGAACACGGAGTCGGGGGAAGACTAGCCATCTTATTCTTTTGTTCTACTTTTTTCAATATTGCGAAATTTACTCATTGCGATATTGTTAACGGATTAAATGTAAAGATGTTGATGTTTCTGAGGACGGTTTTATCCATTATTTTCAATATATTGAAGTTCTAGAATCGAATTTCATTTGGATGATATTTTGACATAAAGACATTCAGTCAAATTTTTAGATATTTGGAATGGGTATCTCCAGTACAAAATTCCTAATTTTTGCGTGATTCTAGAAGTCACATTTAAATTTAATTTACATTTCATTGTTGCCAGTCTCTTTCTCGATCTGTTTTTATTACGCAAAAATCACTGCACAAATTTTTTTCATAACTTTGTCTATTTTTTAAAAACCAACCTTAAATACCTCTTATAAATCTTGGATAAGTTTAAACTATTAGAGTCAAACAGCTCTATTTATGAGATTTATCTATAAAATTAGTATTGTTAATATAGTTACGATAAAGTAGAAAATATTCAAATAATGTAAGAATATAATGGGGAAATGTACAAATCGAAAATAACTATCTGAATTAAGCACTTCTAATAGTCTACCCTCATATACCTATGTCCAAAAATTGTGGTTCACTTCAAACTTCTAGCTAAAGATTACTCAACAGAACTTAACTCCGCGTGAATGGCCTCCATAAATAATTTTGGAATGAGAAGACAGCTACCTCATTTCTCTTCCTGTAGTCCTTTCCATAGAAAAGATCCTTCTACAAATGAAGAAACTCTCCAAAAGCGATTCGTTCAGTTATGGGAATGGGTTTTTTAGCGCGGCGAATGCCTGACGTAGACATAATTTTACTTATCTTCTGCTTCCGAGAGTCTTTCCATCGCTAAAATAAATTTAAGTAACACCTAGAGGCTCTTAGGTCTTCCTCTTCTTCTTCTTCAAGCACCAAATTGCAGAGCCAGTTGTTGGGCACTTGGCCGTCGTCTACGTCGCTTGACGATGAAAGAAAATTAAATCTATAAGAACTTAGCTGAGGAAAAGGAGTCCCCCATCCGTCGTTTCAACAATATTTTTGTGACACCGAAAATCCAGCTTTCCACCTCTTCATAAATTTTATTGCCCACTCCCTTAAGCCCTGTCGTCGGGTCGGAACATCTATGTAAGATGAAAATAGGAAATCCAGTGGTCCGTCCGTCCCAATGGTGTTCCCCCGGGGTTACTTTAAAACCCAATTCTGGAACTAGAGCCAGTTGCTGTTCGATATCTGCTTATTACATATAGTAGCGAGGTGGTTTCACAGAATCCCGGAACCATGAGAAAAGCGATTTCCCAACGAAAATCATCTCCGTAAAGCAGCATTCCGTCTCGTACCAGGGCTTTCATCTCCCCTACTAGACTTCGAAGCAAGATATCTCTCAGTTTCCATTTAAATCTTTCCACCAAATTTGCTGCTACGCTTTGCTTGAGGCCCTGATGGGTCTGTCAGCACCCTGATATAGATCCCAACGGACCACAGCCACAGACTATCTCGCGGGAGCCTCGGGACGGACCGCCTTAGCTGATAATCATCCTCGCACCGAAGCAATTAGTTCGGCACTGATTGGGAACCGAGCAAATAGTACGGTGGTGATCACCGGCTCTCATTGGACCGTAGGAACATTTGTTAGTCGAACGTAAGTCGCCATCCCCAAACCATTTTCTGGGAAAGAAGGTAACTTACACCCACATGGAAATTGTGGCAAACAGCCCCGAATAGGAAAAGCAAACAGGAAGAAAAGTAGAAGGAGTACTTTTCAAGGTTTCTTTGTTTTTCTAAAGGGCCATTTCCAGTTGATAAGGGAAGATAGGTCGTCTTTGACTTGTTTGTCCTAGAAACTAGTATATATTTTTTTTTAAAAACTGCTTTATTTTTAAAAAAATTATTGCTAGCAGTTTTTAAAAATATTTTATTGAAATACTGTTAAAGAGATATAATAGTATAATGCATTCTCAAGTCCTATGCAATCATTTTATAAATTTTAGAACATATTTTTAAGATGTTAGGAAATACAAAAGAAGACTATTTATCGATACTAAGTGCTGAGCCTCTCGTCTGTATCTAACTTTAAGTTTTGGCGTAGTAGGATTTTCGAAGGACCTCTGTCTTATTAAGCTCGAAATTGAATTTCAACAATAATGACTTTCTCCGAAATTGATAAAATCTTTCTCCGACTCCCACTCCCACAGGGAAAGCACGCAAAATGAACAAAAGCCAACAATTTACCCCCTACACTTTCACACACAGCAGGAAGAATCAAATTGCTGCAATCAGCTTCAATTCCCAACAGCAGAAGGAATCAAAATGAAATTATTTTTGGCATCGTTTTAATTAAACGCACATCAAGCTGAGGCAGGCTCGGATATCGTCGAGTCGAGGATCGATCCCCCATCCTTTTGATTTCCTGCAAATAAATTGGAATATCACCAAAAGCGAACGAGAGTGCTGCCGCTGCGATGAATCTTTCATTTTTAATTACGTCCTGAAGGAATTGTAACAGAAAGACACTGTCCCTGACACACTTGAGGCATATTCTGTATATGCCATATATGGAATACGGATCCGGGACCGGGACACGGCCTGTCGGGTATTACGAGTACATAAATATCCACTGCGCAATTCCCGGACCTATAACCAGAAACAAAACGCACACACGACACTCATGTGAATGGTATACTATCCCCGGGACATTCCAATCAGCTCGCAAGACGATGACTCACCGTCTCCAGAGTATCTTAACAAAATTAAGTTGCAAATAAGAAATATGAAGAGCAGCTCGTAAACCGCCGGCCCGCCCGAGTATAATACTACTCTGGGCTCAATTAGACGCAATTAAGTAAGAGCTGTATGGCACGGCCGTTCCCAGACGGCCAAATATTTATCGATAAATAATAAATAGTCCATCGGTTCTGGCAGGGAGGTCCCCTCTCACCCGAGCCTTAGCCTCCGTAAGCGGATCGAGGTCGATTCAATCGGATCCCCAACGGAGCACCACTGCTCCGGCCGATAGATACCAGAACTAGCAGCATGTGGTGCATATCCATTTCGAGTGCCCGCCGCTGGAGACCAGTTAAATTCAACCAATTGACTCTAATTGAATAACGAAAACGTCCACAACGTGCGATCGAATCTCCTTTTGCTAGAAGAAGCTATAGTAGAAACCGCCAAAAGTACCGAGTGCTAGAGGTGCTGATGGACGGCTCTACGGGTTGTAATAAATCCCAACACCTGGGAGTACTTTAATGTAAAGTGATTTCCGATTCCTTATGAACCGGGAGAATCAAGGAATTCATCCGGGTCTGGAATTGGGAAAAAGGTTCATGAGAAAGTTTTATCTCTTTTTTTTTTTTATATACGTATTACGAATGTTTCTTTATTTATTTCGATATTTCCACCTATCAATCTGCTTGATTGAATTCGAAAACTAACTAACTAACACATTCCTTCTATTGTTATCACGCCTACATTAATCTTTCAAGAAAAAAAGCACTTTCCGGATTTGGGACGTTACCTCGTTCTTCATATGTTTTAACTAAGCAGTAGTTCCTTAGCTTTTAATAACGTGTAAAAGCTCGAAAATATACTATACTATTCATTTATCTTCCCAAATAATCCTAGCGGATAAATAAGTGGAATTTTCTCGAATCCATAGCATACACCTTACACTCAACTTGTCTCTCGATTTCGGCTTCCCCTGTCCTGATGCCCCTCTCCCTGCTCCTTGTCATTTTGCAAGCTCACAAATTTCGTGTTAAAATTGTCAGAAGCCAAACATGGAAATGCCCACGTGTGTCTTCGAATTGTAATTTCCACCTTTTGCTTCCATCACAGCCGTTGTCGTTCTTGTGCCAAAGCCCAACCCTTTTTTATGAACCGCTCGCACGTCGCCAGGTGGCGCTTCAGTTGTATGTGGTGGGATGAACTTAGGAATTCAAACAAAGAAATTTTTCAGGTATGCGTAGCACGATCCCCAGAGCACCGGGTCACCACATTGGTGGTGGATCTTTGATGAAGAGCAAGAAAAGGGGCCAAGGCGGGCGGAGGGGGAATAGAAGGCAGTAGAGGAAAGAAAGTTCACAATGAAATGTTTAGTCACGTAGAGGCAAGAGGTAGACCTTTGCAATTCTTTCGGAGCGAAAAATATGTCGTCCTCCGTTCCCCCACCGCCGCAATGCCTCCGCCCGCCTTTTCCCAATTCGGTAGTTTTTTCCAGGAGAGCATCCCATCGTGGCGTTGTTATACTTCAAAGCAAATATTGGGCTTCCCTATTTGCCCGCTTTTATTTGGCCAATAAAGAATAGGCGGGAGCGATAACATGGCAACACGAACAAGTTCGCTAGACTGTTGTTGTTCGCTCCGCCGGGCTCCCTGGTGCAACTGTTGCACGGTAAAGGTGCACAGGAGGGCAACACTCGCCTTCCAGGGTAAATCGACCCGTTGGAGGCCGGGCGGGCACCTTGTGAGTCCTTCGACAACAGAGGGCTCTATTAATATGCAAACTTCGTCCGACCAATATATCACATCAAATTCCGGACACATATGCCCCCTCGACGTAGGAGTAAGGGAAACCCGGACGACCGTATTCCGTCTGGTGGGAACCAAGACCAGAGAACCGAAGTATGCATCACTTACTACTATTCAGGCTCCACTCTGGAACTGCTCTCACTACTCTTCTTCGCTTCTTATCGCAGTGGCGAGGAGGCAGCCTAGTGGTGCTGAAGAATGTGCTATTTGCTGGCAAATAGGGTCCCCAGGGATGTGACTAAACCGGGCTTGACTGTGTAGGCATATGTTTTCGATAGAAACCTCCACTTCCCCGCAAATCTCCTTCCGCCTGGGGGGAACAGAGAGGCAGAAAAATTTCCAATGCCACAGGAAATAGAAGTTTTCCTATCAGTCGCTAGAAAAAAAGACGCTTCTCTTCAACTGCTCCTTATCGACATATCATTCCAAAGGTTAGAAGGAAACAGAAGCGGGAATGTCCCTCCTTCGGGATATAGGGAGAATGTGGCAATTTGTTAGGCCCGATAACTCTGTGCGCCTGAAAAGCAATTTCGAGGCGGTTATATAAATTTCGTCCACTTATCTGTGTGTCGCGATAAAATGATTGATAGAAACGCGTTATCACGGCATCCCCGTTTAATATGAAACCCGGTTTATAACCGTTGAGGTACTCAACGCTTTATGTCAACACAGTTAGATTTTATAGCGCACACGCTGAGCTGAATACAACACAATTATTTTCCCGTTGCAATATTCAAATTGCTATGATTGTAGACGATTGTGATATTATACTGCGACATATACTGCTTTATAACATCTGTGATATTCAATAAACCAAAAGTCTATCATAAAATTGTATCCTTAAGCATATATTTCTTTATAATAATTTTCTTTAGTACGGGCGATAGAAATCGACATATTTTATTTAACTCTTCAACGAGTTTGACTAAATTCTTTCATCAAAATTAGTATTAAATATATATGGGTACTAAAATTGGGTGTAGTAAAGAAATTATGTGGACACTAAATCTTAGATATAAATCCTGTTACAGAATATTATTGTCCTGATCTATATACTGGTCATTAAAATAATTATAGAAGTACCTAACGATAAGTGTTTTAAACGCTGTAGGTATTAAATTCTTTGTACTACGTCCACAACGATGCTGACAGCACATCCTGGCCATGAACGATCCATAAATCTCCCATTGGCCATTCATCGATGACCAAAACAATTGGCGATAATGAATTTTCGCAAGTTGGCAACCACCTCCTAATGAAATTAATCTCAATACTTGTAATGCTGATGTTTACCTATTGTAGGCTGCACAGGTCTATCTATGCTGCTATTTACCCCCATCTTCCCGATTCGCCCGATTTCACATGGATACCCGGGATAACAGTGTAACACATGTTAATCCCGCAAATAAAATGCCATTCATTAATAGACAACACTCGTAAGCGGAGAGCCGGTCCTGTCCGATTCATCCCGGTTCGAAGCGACGGCGGAAGCAAAGCGAGCCTAATTACCAGAGACGACTTGGTAATTAACTCGACTGTACCGCAGGCGGTCCAGGACCGGGATCCCGCACGGCTCTGTAAATAATTAAAATAATTGAATTATTTGAAGGCGTTAATTATTGAAATCATGCAGCCCCCGACTGTTTACTTCAAAATTAATACGGCCAGCATGACTGGGGTGCGGTTAATTCGCTAATTTCACCGCAGTGATCCCTTAGGACTCACGAGACGGGCTATGAGTAATTTTGTGTCAAACTCTTTGCATTTTGATTAAGACAGAGATGTCGGCAATGAGTTACAATTTGCTTTTGTTATTATTATAATTAATATGATGTCATTTCTCCTAACGAAGGTATTTGTGGTGTTATAACATTAGTTAGAATACTTTTCTTTTAACATGAAATGTATGGGGTAGAATTCACCCCAGTTGTTTTAAACTTGTTAAAATTTCTAAACAACTATTAAACCTTAAAACCCAACCCACTCATTCAATACGAAAAGAAATAATATTAAGGTTCTGGTAATAAAAATTGTATATAAAATTATGCCATGCCATGTACAAAGCGACCAAAGTATTGACCCATTTGATCTATTACCTAAGGTAAACTAAGTTTGTGCCATCATTTTGTGACCACAAAAGCTTATTCATTTCACAAAGACTCCTTGAAAAAAAGCATAAAACAGAAAAAAATACACCCACAAATTAAATTTTGGAAGAAAAGTGGCTAACATTGCTCCGCCAAGGACATTTCATTTATCTTTGACCGCCTTTGGGTTGCTCAGACAAAAAGAAATGTTTGGCAAAGTCATGACAAAAAAAAGGAAAGGACTGAAAGAGAGCCTTGTGGTTACCGGCAGCAAAAACACGAGTCCCTAAAGAGCATGAATTTAAAATCACAGCGTAATGGAATAAGTCCCCAACATACCCACCCAAACCCCATCCCCATGTCCGCCACCTTCCTCATCCAAAAGGAGGAGATTTTGAACTGAGCCTTTCGCCGGGTTTCGCTCGGTTGGAATTTCAACAATTCAACAATCACCTCCCGGTCTCGCCCATAAGATAATTATCGCGACCACGCGAGGTCCGGGCTGCGGCTTCACGCCCGACAAATTAAAATAAAACAGGACGACAACCAAATTAAATTTGCATTTAATTTACGACTGCCGAGGGATTTTATTATTTCCATTCGATTGAGATTCACCTCCTTTGCATTCCTCCGGGCTGGCAACTGCAGCGGCCATCGTCGTCGGCCGGGTCTCGGGACCGCAAAGAAGCCAAATTAAGCACCAGGAACACCGGGCGCACACCACGTGCATATGAACGGGATCCCGAAGCTAAAGGGGCACTCGTACGGCTTCCTACGGGGAAGTTCAGTAGAGCAGGGGCAGGGAGCTAGTAAAACAAAGGCTTCTACGGCTAGATTTCATTTCATGAAAACCTTGAGGAAACCAAATCTTTAGAGCTGGTTTCTCAAACTATGGGTTGTGGGTACGCAACATTTTTCAGCCATTATTTAAATTATAGTCATTTGTAATTAGATTTTATACTTGTGCTAAATTAAGGTCTAGATTTCATTCGAAAATCCTCCAGCAACATTCATTCCAATTTTGGCTTCAACCCTTACCTCGATTTCCTCAACCCTAGAAAGCTCTCCGTTGACTCGATGAGTATCTAACAAAAACGCTAAATAAAATTAAATTTTGTTCTTTAAATCCCTAATGTTATTTATTAAACCTTACTTAAGCCCTTTCAAATTAAAATAAATTTTAAAAATGTGCATACACGTAAATTACAAGTAAAGTTAAAAAAGATGTGTTCATAGGTACTTAAGCCAAATTTTATTTCGATTTTTCTGTCTGTTTCGATGTCGATCGTGCTGCTTACGTGGCTGAGTCATTTTGTTAAACTTTGAATTTTAATGTCAATAAGTTAAAAAATAAAAATTATGCCTGAAATATGAAAAGCATACGGAATTTTACAAATGAAAGTCGCATAGTGTAGAATTAAAGCAGAATCGAACCAAAAATTTGAATGTCCTCAAAAGACAACACAATCTTAAGAAATTCCCATTTCAAAATCTTTTAAAGTGCATGAAAACGTCCTTACAACTTTTAAATAAAACGTACTATTAAAAAGTGCACTGTAGAACTCTACAGATTCGTTTTACAACCCCGGCAGTCATTCCCGTTCCTAAATCATGCCAGAGACTTATCCAGGCAGCAAATAAAATTTCAACGAAACGTCTCTAATCGAAAACATTAAGTTTCATTAGCGTCTCGCTGTCGACAGCCTTACGCCCCTTGGTATCCTCCTGTTCCTCAATCCAGGACGAGCCCGGAATTAGTCTGCCTGTTTAAGCTCATAATCTGAACTTATTATCCGTCTAAATGTTATGCCACCTAATCAATTTCGTAACAACTTTTTCCACGGTCGTCGTCGCAAAGACGGCTCAGCCCAGTCCCGAGGCAGATGCTGCAGGCAACCTGGACCAGGAGGGGGTTCCTTGATGCGGGCGGTGAAGGCAAACAGTCTCCGCCTCATTTCAAGCAGATAACTTTGTTCGACCGATGAGGGTCCCTCGAGCGGGGAGGGATAAGCAGGGAACGAGGAACCAGACCATTTCGCCGAAGATGCCTAATAAAAATGGAAATTTAGATAAGGAGCCTCTTGGCGCTGCTGCTACCAGGCGTTGGTAGGCGGCAATAAGTGAGGAATGGTGGCTCCAGCTTGGTCCCCGATGAAATAAAAAAAACGCGTCCTTATTACATATGCACGGAGCTGTTCGAGTAATAAGGACATACATCATGTAACAGGCTTACGCTCGGTCTATGGGACCAAGGCAGGTTATCTGCATAGGGATCGTATGCGGAGGAGCTCCTTATGGCTCCGCATCATGTTGGGATTTGCCCTTAGCCCGTGAACCGTCTAAACTCAATTCCAGTTATAGATATCGCGAAATACTCTTGAGAAAGTTGCTTCCGCCGCTCCAGAACCCCGTACACGACACGTAAAGAGGTGCTGACAAATAGACAGCACTCAATACTCCAATAGATTTTAAATTTTGTGTCTTTGATGATGTGCCTGCTGTTCCCCTGGATCTGGGTACATGGGTGATGTTATTTATGCGGCTCTCAAAGTGCTGCCACTCTCCAATAAATGTAGTGGCTAAATTACGTGCTGATTCCGCTAACGTGATCCTGGGACTGTGTGAATTGATGAAAGCTCCCTATCTTCTTACTGAGTGCCCTTGGCTATTTTGGATTAACAAAGTGTATCTAAACTGGGTAAATATTCAATATCCTGAATACTGGACCTCCCCAAGGCGAATAGTAGATTGTCCGTACAATAAATTGTGGAGCGCCAAGATCTCCAGGTCTCGCAGGAGCCCTATTTTGGTATATTCTCATTTGGGAACACTTTGAGATGGCGGCAGTGATTTATCAGGAATTTGGGGATACAAGAGAGCAAGTGCTCCTCTGTGCTTCTGAAATCGTCTTCCACAAGGATTGGAAAAATAGCCAAAGACGGCGTAAAGATCAAGCTATTCTTCTGTACAGGACTTAGTCGGTTCCCCCGGGAAATAGCCCGATTTTCTTCGGATTGCTTTTAAAAGTCAATTTTATCCCTTAACAAATTTGTGCTCTGTAAAACTAAAGTGCAGCAAAAATCAGAAAAATCTAGGGATACCTTTTGGGAGCAGACAAATAGAGCAGTAAGAACCTTACAATTTGAAAACACAATCTACATGTTTCCAATTTACTTAGAGAACGTATTTTAGCGAATACGAAAATTAATGCCCTTTCATTATTTCACATTTTCATTTAAAGTAGACTAGCTGATTCTAAGGATTCGAAAATTGAAACTTTTATGAAGCTAGATAAAATTTTGTTAGAAGATATTGAAATAAAATGAACTTTCAGAATAAGAAAAATGAGATAATAAACTTTCATACCAGTTTTAATGAATTTGGTGTATTCGAATTTAATTTTTTAATTTTGGTCAATCATATTTCCGATCCCAAAATTTTAGGAAAAGAAATAAATTAGTAAGAAAAATTGCATATCGTGTTTGTTCAGAGGAGTGCCATATCTCAAAAGCCACGCCTGGTCTCATTACTTTTGGACACGCCCTATATTCTTTAGAATTATTATTCAACTTCATTTCAATAAGATTTGTCGTCAAGCCACAGATATAAAAAAAAAAGACAACGGCATGTACTTAGGAAGAAATTCAAATGTTGTGAAGAAAATTTCCAGAAAAAACTCTCACCTTTTTGTGGAACAACTTGTGCACGTAATAGTCGAAATATACACCGAAAACAGTTAAATTTACTCTGCCGTCAAGTGAATTGTCACAGGAATTCTTCCATTAAAACATCTCAAAATCATCAGAGGGTCGCTATAAAAATTTTTCGCCTGACAGGAAAAAGCGCTACGCAGCCCCACCCCCGTTCGCGCGTGTTGTTGTCGAAAGTGAAGAGCATCCTCTCGACGGTGCGCGGGTATGGCATCCGTAAAACATCCGTCAAAGTGACAAACATTTTCAGCGCGTAATGATTTTAAAGTGACTGCGAATTGAGAGCAGGCCCAGCATCCCCAGTATCCCCAATCTCCCTTGTCCCGCTCGGCTCGAAACTGACGAAGCTAGCTTTGATTGTGGGAGGTAAGCAACCGACACCGGTCGCATACGTGATGCTAGGACTCACGCCATCCACAACGTGCCCCGGGGGTGGGCGAGTACCCCATTTGGGCACGAAGTCAATCGATTAGATGCCACAGGGACCAGGTCGGATAATAAAATATTTAATACTCTGATTGAATCGCTCACAATAGAAAACCACTTTGCGAAAGTGATGTCTTTTCTTATATAAGAATTATTGGGGAGATCGATATACCGAGATCTGGAGTCCGGGCAGGAGCTCCGGCGCGAGTAACTGTGGTGCTTGGACACCACCCCGTGTGGCATATCCCATCCGTACATTGCCTAGGCGGCCGCACCCGAATGCAGGGACGCGGGGCCAACCGTGCAGAGCGTTACGTTACGTAACCTGATGGGTATGCTAACTTAGTTAACGTCAATATTGTGTTCACTCACCATGCGGTCCGTTTTGGTTACATTAAAGGAAGTGAAATGTATTGCTCCGGTTAATGGACTTCACTTGCAAGATTGGATGTATATGCCTTTGTTATTGACAGCACCACCAGATCTCGGGGTGGGCGGCACTTCGCAATAGTGGTCTCACTCCGAGAGATATCTTACTTTTCCTGACAGCCAATATAATTCGCAGGGTGCAATTCGATTAGGTCGGCGTAACGTACAACGTACATGTAATGCTCTAAATCTTTGGGGGACATCACTTTTTCGAGCAAGAGGCCAATAAACCTTTAACCTGTTTGGCATAAATTCGAACTCCGTAACACTATAAGGAATTTGTTCTGACCTTTGGCTAAAGCTAGCAAGTATTAATCTTATCGGGTTATAAAACGTGGCTCCTAATTACAAAATTAATGTTTTAAGTACGTAAGGTAAATGGCATTTGAAGGGGACAAAGTAACTCCATTCATTTGATCCTAAATTTTATTAATATGGAATGAATCTTAATTTATTAGACAGACGTAATTAAATCTAACAACATTTATTATGGAGGTGGTAGTCATTTGTTTGGAAGGAAAATAATACTTTTATTAAGCAAATAATTAAACTGTCTTTGCAAGTTTCATAATTACAAAAATAAAATTACAAACATCTTTATGAAATCAGACATTTTATAAGAAAAAAAAAATTAAGTGAACTATTTCTAGAAATTTAAAATAAAACGTGATCTTACAATGCAATTTTTAAAAATTCAATTATAATATTCTCTAGAAATGCAAAGTTTACTCATAAGTAACCAAGGCGTTTTTTTTTGTTTTATTTCAGGTAAGCATCAGTATAAAATAAGTAGTAAGTAAAAATTTAATATAAATTTAAAATAGTCTTTTCAAAAACAGCCACTATTTGATATCTCAATATCCATATTTTAAGGCAATATAAATTTTATATCCTTCATTAAATATAAAAAGTTGGATTAGGTAATTTTTAGAGATTGCAGCGAAATTTCGTTTTTTTATTTATACAAAATTTAGATATATACACAAAATATAGTTATTAAAAATATCTAATATGAAACAAAGATTAAATTTAATATTCGAATTTATTATTTACAAATGTAGTTGTGCGATAAACAAGTCTTATACTTCCATCGATTTCTTCAATTTGTTAAATTTCTGTGCAAAATGAGGCACTGATGATACTTTAAAAAATGTTATCCACTGGGCGTGAATTATTTCGCAATACGGAGGTAACGTCCGATTTAAAGGGAATGCACAAAACCCCCTCGACTTCATCCCGGTCACAAGCAGGAAAGCACAAAAGTAAACTCTAGAGGAAAAATTGAGACATCCGAGACGAACCGATAAATTCTTCTTCCAGTAACTGGCTCATATTCGCCATAGAAAAGTTTGCGCTTGGTTATCACCATCGACTTAACCCTTTTTTCGTTGAAAGCGCCCAGAAAACTGATATTGCTCCGATGTTTGCTCATTTGAAAGATGATACCTTCTCGGGACTCCAGGAGTGCCAGACCATAGTCGTGATAGCCATGGCAGGAAAGTAGAAGAGACACGGCAATAACAACGAACTGAAGGTTCGGTGTCCGGGGCTCGAAGTCCGGGGAATGCGTCAATCGCTTTGCATGACTCAACTGCCACAAACCCCTATCGGTTATCGAAGGGGCTGTACAAACAAACCGATGGCATTCCACCAAAAACAATAAAAATGTACATATAGGAGAAAAAGGAGCGAAAAAAGTCGAGAAAATCTAGAGTGCTTCATCGGGATACAGTTTCGAATGTTTGCTGGCCAGGGAATCCCCCCTCCAATCGCGCCCTGGTCTACGTTGTTAATCTTTCGTTCGTCTGCCCTAAGCCCATCCATCCCCATCAGGAATATGAGACGAGGCTTCAACTTGGGCTCCCGTCCATTTGCCTGAATATGCTTTGCCTCCATGTGTCTCGATGTGCCTCGATTTCAATATCCCAATACCCACATGCGGGAAATCGACTCGACTTGGATATTGGCAAGACGGCGATGACGATGGCGGTGTCATTTGATACCGGCTTTCTTGGTTTTCAGGATTTTTTTCCTTTCGAGGGCTTCACTAATGACAGCAACGCCTCCGTTCTATTCCCTTTATCCAATGTTCCTGATCCCTGTCCTGCTGGTGCTGTCCACTGGTGTCATTTTAGCACCGGGAAGCCCCACAGGACGAGCGATAATGGCTTCGTCGACTTAATTGAACTCGCATGTGTGTCCTTCCCCGGGCGAAGAAGAAGAGTCCCAGCAGGGGGCAATCGATAGGTCTCTTCCGGACAAAGCCCCGAAGGGTAGAAAACACTTTAATAAACGCACTTTTTTCGCTTAGCTGAATTTTCGCGATTAATGAAAAGCTAAATAAATCATTAAGACTTCTGTCGTTCAAAAGTAGAAATGAATTTATACCGTCTTTACGGTTACTACTTTTGTTTATCTAAGCATTGTGTTCTAGTATAAATACAGAGTTTTTAAGGATTTAGGTAATTTATAAAATATAATAGCATCTTTTTTTTTATTAATTGTTTAAAGCACCTACATTTCTTCTCTTCTGATTTAAACTCAGGATTTTTTAATAGTATACTTCTTAGCAAATATTCTGTTCTTCCGTAAAATGATTCTCATTATCGAATTCTAAAGGACAGATGATGAAAGTAGTTAATGGTAGAAGGAAAACATTAAGTACTCTTCTTTTAGAAGAATCTAGTTACGTAGACTCATCTTCACTACTAAGGGAATCTATTGAACGGGGTGTCATTCTGGTGTGACAGCTCTTCACAAATTGATAAAGAATTACCATTTAACGATGTTATAGACTCAATGAAGCAATAAAGATCACTTAGTCGATTGTTATTTTGACGTCACTATCTGCAGGGTGCTATCCCGCTGACCTCCCCCGCCACTCTGGTCGATTAATTACGCTGCCGAAAGCCGCAGCTGACTGACGTATACAAATTGATTGCTCCTTGGTGCCTCTGAATGCAGTTGGGTGCATCTGAATCTGCAGCTACAGCTGGCATTGAATGAATGCAAGCAGTGACTACAAACGTTGGTCAGGAGCTGGAGCGGGCGCGGAGGAGTTGCAGCAATACCCGGCGGCAATTTGAAATCGTAGAAAAGAAACAAATGCCAGAAAGACGGAAGACACATCAAACGAAACCCGGCCCGAAAGGCTTCCATGCGTGATAAATTTCCCGTAGATCCTGGCTCCATCATTCTGTGACAGATCCGGGATCTCGGGATAGTCAGGATCTCTGGGCTTTTCCTCCTCTGATTTATATGCCTCAGTAAGCTGAGATAATCACTGGGCGATTATGTGCCATTCGCCGGGCGAACAATTATTTCGACAGGTATGGACCACTCTGGTCGGAACAGAAATCCCGGATCCTGGACTCCTGCCGGATCCCAGTCCTTATCTTGTCGCTCCTCAAGTACTTTGGAGGTTTTTAATTGAAACCTTTTTGGATGTAATATAGCTGTAGGGGGTACCTCGGTCAAGATGACCCACGTGTGTGTTTGTGGGTTTCCAACGAGTTTATCCGTACTTTCTGAGCTTAACTTCCCGAGTATATGTTCACAGAATGTTTAGAGAAGGGACAAGGAGTCATAATACGTTATATCAGGGCTCTGAACGTGTTGAGAGGCAGGAAATTAAGCAAAAACACCCTTCCTCCTTGTTTTCTGGACTCTCGAAATGTTTTGGCGTTTGTGGCTGTGGGCAGGACTTTCGAGAATAGCCTAACATTTGGGTGACACAGTTATAAACTCAGATTCCAACCCTTGTATAATTTTCCACGAGATTATTCTTTAAAGTTATAATGTTTTCATTTTGAATTATGAAGGTTTTGGAAAATTCCCCATTTTATTCTTTCTTTCTTTCTTTGATTAAATTTAATGCTATGAAGTAATGTCTAAAAAGTAATAAGATTGTCGTAATTTACGAATATTTTTATTGTAATTTTAAATTTCATATCCAAAGCCTTAGACATAAATTTAGCTTTTAAGGAATAAAAAATAAAACACGTGGATCTAGATCAGACGAATGTTAGCTCCAGCCCAATTTGTTTTTGTATATAATTTTAGTAATTTTTTATTATATTTATTGAATAGCTCCATACTATGTACATGAAAACCGACATCAAGAATTATTTGTTTAAGGTTTACAGCACATGTAAAAGGCTCAATGACTTGTAAATATCTACAAAAGAGGAAAGTTCATTGCCAGCACTTTAGGCTAATGAATGCATTGTTTTTTATTTGAACAATGCCCTTGTTATTTTACTACAAAAAACTGACGGAAAAAAAAAACTTGTTGGAAGTCATCAAAGTTGCATGGCCTCGAAGCCTTTAAACGGCTCGTTCCCGAGACTCTTTAAAGTATATGGCCCTGTTTTACAGCAATAAAATTCTTTCCGCTCCAAATTTGAAGTGGATCCCTGCTAAGCGGCCCTAGGAGCAAATTATCCACAAAAGCAGACAGCCCCGAAAAGCAATTGGGGTCTTCATTCCCTTGCCCTATGGATTCTCGTGATAACAACAAACAATTTGGAGGCCCAAAAAGTCCTGAATGAGCTGCTGCCAGGTGCTGCCGACTGCCTCGAGTCATTGATGGCGGACCGGGCGGCATGCAGGCGTTTGAGCGCAATATTCGCGGAGCTCCCAACTTTTATATCAATTTGATAGTCCGTGAAATATGAGTAAACATAGCAAGCTGAATGTGCTCTTTCTTGAAATCACTCACAACGCTGTTCCCAAAAAAAAAAAAAAACAACAACAAATTGTTTGGGAATTCGCGGATTTCCGTCGTTGGCACCAGTGGCTCAGCTATCGCCAGGTTCCTTCCAATTTGAATTGCACCGCTTCGCCCTTACAAAGCCCGGATGGAATCTGTCGACACTCGAACATTTTTAAGGATTTCTTAATAATGCATGCTCGACAGTCCCGGGAGGAACAAGCAAGACCCCTCCCGCCCCCGTCCCTCATTTCTAACCTGCAATATGAACACGGAGTAATGTAAATAAGGACGTGCAATGGAAGGCAGCCCGCTTTCAGGACGAAATGAATGAGTGAATTTTCGACAAGCGTCCTTTAGCAATATTCCGCCCGGCGAAACAGCGCGGCTCTTCTGGCTGAATGGCCTCCTACGTCCCGGGTCCTGAGTCCTAGATTCTGCCTGAGATGCCAGTCATAAATACGTAAACACGTAATCACCCCCAGGATGGTTCCCTGGCATAAATCCTTGTTAGGGCGATTCCATCTCCGCAGCATGTACCAGTCTGGGCTGGGCTTATCAAACCGAAAGTTTCCCCTTTTCTTCGCCTCCCTTCCCAATTGAGGGGGAACGGCTTCGGTACGAAGGGCAAATGCTGAAAAACGGTGTTCTCGTAGATTGATGTGTCCGCAATTTAACTGGAAAAGTCTTTATGGTAGAACCTGCAAGCGCGCTATGCTCACCTTGTTACATTACCTGTCCATGAGGGAAAAGAGCGAGAGCAGGAAGGCAAAAGAAGAATTTACGGAAAAGTGAAGCATGATTCATATGGGGCGGCCGCCAACACCGCCCATCCCTGTAATCGGGCGAGCCGTGCGGAAGCCCCGGATTGAGGCGATATCTTAAGGTGTTTATCGCTACCTTTTCAGCGCTTCCGGTACGCCGTCTTTGTGCGGCACTCCGGTTGGCTTCCAAATGTGCAGCCGTTCGCCAAAGTTGCCTTTCTCTGATGCATTCCTAACGATGCCCACACTGCTGCCACCGCTCACCTGCTTTTATTTATCTCACCTGCCCACCCGTCGAATAATGCCTCCACCCTTCACTCTCTAGTCCCACTGGCCTGCGGCGCGGAAATTCAATATCGACGAGTATTTTGTATGAAACGATCGAAATGGGGGGTAAGGGATAAAAATGGAATACTTCTATGCCAAAGTCCTGGATCCCAGAGTTGTTTGCGTCAACTGTTGTCCTCGGCAAGGACGAACAATAGCGGAAATGTGGTGCACTTGAGGGATGCCGAACATTTTGCAAGAACAATTTCCCACCCCTTAGTCTCATGTGAGGACCCCCAATCCGCAGAATTATTTTCCTGCACCGTACTGTGTTAAAGGATTGTTCCCCAAAATAACTTTTTCTGTATGATGTACCTGCAGGGCACCTCTTATGCTTTTATGAGATGAGATTTTAAAGGACTTGACCCGGTCTACCACTTCCCCGGATTTAAGAAGAAAGTGTTTCTCGCAAGAAGTTGTTTTCGAGCTGTCCACTGGCAACTGCTTGCTATAAACTCGGTTTTAAAATAGCCTCTGAAGGATGCTTTCTTCTTTTCCAATGTTAAGACTTTATACCAACATTTGGCATTTTTAAAACTGTGTATAATTTTGCAATTATGTACAAAATTTATATTTTTGTTTCTAATTCATTGAAAAATTGGTAATTCAATTTTTCACTTTGTGTACAGTACCTTTAATGCGCGAGAATAACTCTACTTTCTTTTCTTTTCTCTCTAGTAAATTTCATAACTAATCTAAAGCATGTAATGGTTTACTGCAATTGAAAAAGTGGTAGGAAATTGGACCAACTCCCTCTAACGTTTTGATTCAAAATTTCTAGTGCCCCATTGTCGCGATCTCGTGGTGTTAAAATATTCATAGAAATTGCAGTGCAAATTGTTGCAACTATGAAACAGACCTGAATTTTTGTCCATCTGGAAAACTACAAATTGGAGCTCAAGTGAGGGAGGATGGTGTAGCAAATGTATATCCAGAATTCCCAATGTTCCCGAGTTTAATGTGGACGAAAAGGTGTCCGATTTAGTTTCAAACTTTCCCAAAGGAATTGCCGAAAGGATAAAACCCCGGAACGTTTGTAAACAGGGAATGTTACCCCATGCCCCCAGCGCTCTCCTCCTCCCCTTCACCAATATGAGATCGACTTCTAAGCTTTGAACTTTACAGTTTTGTATGCAAATGAGATTGGTGGAGCTCCGCCCAATAATTGTTTACAGCAGCCATCTGCATATAGACGAGGGACAAGCTCATAACAATGAAACTTTGTCGGATGTGCTAATTACAAACGCCGAAGTGCAGGAGTCTCGGGCCCGGGCAGCTCAGGGCCCTGCGACTGCCCTTTTAGCTATTTAACCTATCCATTAAAAATCAACCCACTCGTTCCGAGAGCCCTCAGGTGGTGGCCGGAGGCGCAGCGCGGTAGTACAGTGGTGGATTGACTGGCAGCCGAGGGCGGCATCATCACACGCTGTACGGATTAGGTATCAGTGCGGCTTCCTAAAACGTAATCCCATAATCCCGACTCCTGGCTATATGGGGCCCCTTACAATGGAGAACTCTGCCATCCCACCCTTCATGTGTGTCGAGCATGGGGCGGGGGTGAGCGTGCGAATGTGCCCGGATTCGGTGACACTTTTAATTAAGCTTGTTTGGCAAATGGCAAGGTCTTCTTTTTTCGGCAGGAATGAGGACGGGCAAAGGTGGGTGGCAAGAGTGCAACTTTGAAATCGTTGAACTTAAAGTACTTTGCCTTGTCTGTCTGCCTGTCTGTCGGCTCCGGCAGTGTCATCTCCACGGGCACATCCAGCAATTTGTTGAATGGAGTTGTCGGGCTAAATTAGTTCTTGTTCCGTTTTCGAGCTGTTTGTTTTTAGCCATCGTTGTCGTCATCGTCGGCGGTGCGGCGCGTCGGCAGCGGCGTCATTGCTTGATGGGAGCAAGTTCGTGCAGCAATAGTAGGAACAGAATCGGGATTAACAATCCAGCACGAGCACCAGGACCCAGTACCATCGGGACCGCCAGGAAGGCCCCGTGAGCTAAAATTGGTAATAGGACTGCACAGCTCCTCGGAAGCCCAGACTCGCGGCAGCGGAACCCCAGCTTTGCCTTGCATTCACTCACTCAACCTGGGTGTGATGTTTTTGAATTCGGCATCCATCACAACCTCCTTGAGTGAGCGAAAGCGGAGCAATATTTCAGCAGCAGCATCCCCGGGGCCGCGCCACAATGCCACCGAGCCTCCACCCGCCGCAGGAAAGCCCACAACGTTTCTAGTGTCTGCAATGTTTGCAGTGTTGGTGTTTGTGCTGTTTTCAAACGTTCGTGCTTTGCTTTACTTAGAGTGTTACACCTTTTGATTTTCAACTTATCTTAACTACCGCCCTCCCGCTTATAGAGTTTTCGCAAATAAAACAGTCGCTATGTTGTGAAGCACCCGATACGTTCTTCATGGCACATTTTTGTATACGTGTGTGTACAGTTCTATTTTTTGGCAATTACTTGTATTGTAAGATGAAGGTTATAGTGCTATTAAAAATTCTTTACCAGTATCTTCAATCCACAGAGAACATAACACTCCTGTCCTTATTTAAGAAAAATTAAAAAAGCATTTCTTTTATTTAGTACGTGTAAAGACGCCATTTTAAATAATTTTAATAGACTTAACTCCGAAGTACTAGAAAACCACATTAAGTCATTATTTCATCAAAATATTTTAAACTCGTTTATGCGTTTGAAAGTTTTTTAATTTTTCTAGTAGAACTTTACTAATTTTAATCCTTTTTTGATCATTCATTTATTTTAATTTTTAAAACATTAACTGAAACAAATCATTAAACTTTTAATTGCATATTTAGTTTTCCTCCACAAAATCACTTTAGATTATACGATATTTAACTTTAAAATTATAATTAATAACTTTTTAAGTAATTAAATAAAATATTTGTGGAGGAGGTTTTTTTTGTTAATTTGTTGTTATTATTACATAACATTATATAAAGTGAAAATCTGTAACACCCTTTTAAATTACAATAATATATTTTATTAAAAATTAGTTTTTTTCAGTTATACGATATTAATATCTAATATAATACAGTTGCAATAGACATAATTCATAATTTTAATGAATTAACGCATTTTTGACTTAAAATATAATTTATATTTTATTTTTTATATAATATTAACATTTCAGTATTCGATATAACTATTTTCTGTATAAAAGTGCTTTATATATGTTTTAATTAATAAAAAAATAAAATATATTCGTTGTAAATTTTTTCTTGTACAGAAATAATAAGCATGAATTTCATTAGTTTGGAACTTCTAATAAGTAGTTTTAAAATTCCAACAGCATTTTCTTGTGCTGATGAATGAAGCATTGTTTAAAAAACCTCGGTCTAGGAATTCAAATACTATGCTTGCTTTTCATTTACAAGACATTTTGAATTTAAAATCTGCAGCTATTTAAAATTCTTTTATGTATAATTATTTATTCTATTCTACCGTAAAAACCGCGTGCAAAGTTTTAGGAGTGGTTTCCTGCTTTTTGTCGATGTTCAAGATGCAAATCCAATAAATTGCTGGGGAACAGGCCAGCACCGCCCTTTAGTTTCATGTAAGCAAGTTTAAGGATACCTTCTACACGACGACGTCCCCAGCTGCAGCGCTAATTCTGAATTCGTAATTAGTGCAAACTGTTGAAATGCTTGGTCACGTGGGCCATTGCTCCTGCACGAATTCGACGACGGAGCCGTGGACCAGGAGCTGGGCCGACTGCAGTCACACGTTGTCTCGCATAATTTAACCGCACAAGAAACTGAACGTGTCCCATGGGTTACACTTTACGGCCCAATGGCACTCATTCAAAATGAAAGTGGTCCGCCCACAAGTTGTGTGCAGGTTGGTCGGTCACTTTAAGTAGTGCACCCGGGCGGCAACACAGGGAGGTCGGCAGGACCGCTCTTAGCGGAGTGGACTATTGAAAAAGACATTTTCACCTCTTCCGCTCGGCAGTTAGCAGGCTTCCCAGATCTTCCAGGGGTCCAGCCAGATTCCTAGGACTCCTGAGAGCCACTCGGACCGCAGCAATAAACAAAAAAGTTCATTAAACGGATTCCATGTCGACTTATCCCGGGGAACCGTGCAACCCCAAAGCACTAAACCACCCGCTCCAGGCGATTCGTGCAAAACCGGGAAAGCCAGGCAACGTGTGGCTCATGTGTTATCAAAGCTCATCCCCGGGGCGCTCGGGAAAGAGAAGCTCCCGCGCCGCGTTGTCGCCGCCTCTTGGCCCAGAGGGCAACACATTCCGCCCGGCTGCTGCTTTCGTATGCAAAGCTGAGTGTTTATTGCTGCCACAAATATGTGTGCATGAGCGTTAATGTGGCCGCCGCTTTAAGGGGCCTGGGGCGCGGGCTGCGACGTGCAAAAAGCGTCGTCGTCGGTCGTTCGACACCGACGACAGCGTTAAGGGCACCGGGTCGGAGTCGCCCGAACCGGGTTCCATACTCAACCCCCATCAAAGCCCAGTCCATTGCCCTGAAATTTGCCGTCATAGGGTCGGTGCTAAGGGGCACACCCCTTACCGACACTTGCATCGTAAAACTTCTGAGGAACTCTTGCTGCTTTCGTATTCATGTCTTATGTTAATTTGGAAACTAATTTCGAGATTCTTATTGGAATTAAATTACACTTGAATTAAGTTGAACCAGGACCGGCCGGTCGGCGAGCTTCGTTCAATTAAATTTTTAGCGCGCGAAAGCGGCGGCGCCGGCAACTGTCGACTCCTTGTTAACTCCTAGTTGGCTCCGCTATGCCTTAAGAGTTTTTTCCTCAACATTTTCTTTTCTTTGCCGCCACCGTTGAAAATTTCTAAGTAGTCCGGGGTTAAACCACGCTTAGTATGCAAAATGAAGGCCTCCTCCGTCCCATACCCTTCCTCCATCCCTGTGGAGAATCCTGAATTTTCACACACTTACCCCAGCCTAGACCGAAGGCTCCTCAAGGATTGGCGGTAGAGCCACCCGGACGAAGTTCATATTACTTCTCCGGAGCCGTCTTCAGGGTCTTTCTTGGCGTTTTGGCTTTTCAATCTGCAAGATACTGAATCACGACGAATTCCGAATTTCAAATAAAGGAGGGAGCAAGCAACGTGGGACTGAAGGAAGGATTAATGAATTAGTGTAAACTGCACCCGCTCTGCAATGCTGCTCCACCCTCGCATATTTCATTCAAAGGCACTTCATCCTGGCGGAGCTGTCTTGGCCTAGGCACAGTATTAAAGACCTTTTTGTTGCTTTCAAGATGGAGTCGTTTCGTGGTTTTGAACTGTCTTCAATTAAAGACGTAGAAAAGCTGCTGTTGAAAAGTGCTTGTAAAGGTTTCATTCGGAGTAGGTAAGGAATTAACACTAGTTACTTCTACTCTTGTCATCTTTTTGGAATGCCATTCCCTTCTACGGATTAGCACTTGGCAAACCTTTTTAAGAGGCGTTTTTTTTTACCTATATTTTACTTTAGTTAGAATTTTATGCGAAAAATGTTTTACTTTAAATCAAGAACTTCCTTTCAAAGTTGTGTACATGGATCTACACTTTCCAAAGAAGTATAATTCAAATTTTACAATTTGATAAACTGTTAAATGTTATAAGCTTTACTTTTCCAAAATCCCACAAATTACTTAGAAGTTATACAGAAGGTTGTTTATAAAAAATTACGTTTTTCTCATAGTTGTTATAAGGCAGGAAGAAAAATTTGAAGACTCAGTGTTTTAATTCAAAAAATCGCTTGTATAATTTTGCTCTGAACGCCTAACAGGCCATAATCTATTTACATTTGCTTTAGGTCTTAAAAGGCGTTCAACCGACCAAAAGACGCCGAAAGCAAAGATCAACGTTATTAGCCTTAAACATATGTCGCAAGTTAAGGTAACACGAAATGTGTTTAAGTTGACCGAAAATCAAGGCTGACAGACTGGTTCCAATCCAGACCAGATCCTCCGGGAGCATACAGTCCCACACGCACAACTGATGGGCTCTGATGAATACCTCAGTAGGTTATCGTTACAGCAGCAGCAAATCTGGGAAATCTGGGCAGCTGTTCGGTACGTCGTCTATTCAATTTCAGAGGCTCCAAAATTCGATAAAACGAATTTACGGCTTAACACCCGCAGGGACTTCTGGGACACAGAGAGGAAATTGACAAAGTTACAGATCTAAACTGCGTTAAAAGAAAACGCATAATTAAAGATGATTTGATATAAGCAGGATATTTCAAGATGAGCGAAAATCAGCGATTTTAAGGCACATTAGGACAAAATTCTCATTTTAGAACAATCTTGCAGGCAAATCTTTCTGAAATTAGCGTCCATACACGTTTAGTGCCTGGATTTTAAAGAATAAAATGTGTAAATAACAACGTAGTTTCTTTTAGGGTTTTGCGAAGACATCCCTAAAACTATTAAAAATTCTACAAATGCGAGAGTAAAAACGAAAATAGATTTTCCCAAATTCCAGGACTAAAATACCCCTTAATTGCATTCCCTTTCGTAATGCATCACAGCAAGGTTTAAAACATGCGATTTATCTTTCGTTGCAACTTTTATTAAAAATGTAATTGCTCCAGGATGTGCTTGTCCACAAGTCGCATCCTACAAAAGTTTCGCCTTTTGGCTCAGCCCTAAGGAGTGGTCCCAGTTGTGGTACACACCTAATTCTCCGAAAAGGATAATAAAATAAAATAAAAACTAAAACAGCGAGGAAACAAAGCATCCAGACAACGAAAACTCTCGTACCCTCCAACAGGAAGCTTATTCAACCCCCACCTTGCCCTTAATTATTCAGCTTAATAACGTGAAACCAATTTACTAATTGCAGTTTGGTAAATCAAACAATGTCCACCCTGGACGCGGGACAGGTGCGAAGGGTCCTCACGGACGCCCTCAACGTTTGGGCGAGAAATTCGAAACTGACCTTTCGAGAGGTGTACAGTGAGCTAGCGGACATCCAGGTGTTATTCGCCAGGTGAGTTTCTACCTCCATTATTACTTTTTCTTTTAAATTGAGTCTGAGACAACGATGCGGGGAAGATAATCCCTTCCCCCTCTCTAATACAATTTCGCTCTTTCGCAGGCGACACCACGGTGATGGATACGATTTTGATGGCCCGGGTCAGGTCCTTGCTCACGCCTTCTATCCCGGTACCGGGAGAGGTGGCGACGCACATTTTGACGAGGAGGAAAATTGGTCCTTGAATAGTCAATCTGAAGATGGTGAGTTGAATACTTTTACCATGATAAAAAAATTAAATTAAATGCTCAGAAAAAATGATAAAAACATGATCATAATTAAAATCAAATTGACAGCATTTTAATTAAGATATGCAAACGATTAATATAATTTATATCATATAATTTATATCATATAATTAAACAGTTCTGTTTTTATTCTAAAATTAAATCCACACGATTTTTCTAATGTGATTTTTAGCAGACTGAACCTCTGTAAATCGCAATCGAAAGGTAACTTTTATAGAAAATATTCTTACGACTTTGTACAATTTTTGTGAAAGAGGCTTTTGGGGAAATTTGTGCTTCTAGATCCTTCGATAAATTAAATTGAAAACAGTCGACTTCTATAATAATCGTTTATAAAAGAACTGAAAGTTTATAGTAAATTTTTCTTTAATTTTAAACCTTTATAAAGTGTTTAGATTCAAATTTAACAAAGTCAGTTTTGTTATAATATTGCCAATCTGAAATCGAAATTGTTCTGACTTTTCCTCTGTTGCAGTAAATTAATTCAATTACATACAGTGCTTGCCAAGATTTCTTCCTTGGCATTTCTGCTCACAAAGGCGTCCAGATTCATTGGTGAAAATTTTCAATTAAATCTAGGCCTCCATAGAGCCACATGGAAAAGGCCGACGATAGTCGAGCAGGTGAGCAAAATGAGCAGTGCCAGCAGAGTCCGAACGGGGCTCCTCTATTGAAGCAATTTCGCACAAATCAACGAAAATAGCATCAGCAAGCAGAACCGGTTAGGGAAGAGCCAGGGCAGCTCGAAACTATTTACAAACAGAATCACAAAATCGCTGAAATTAACTCAGAAAATCAATTCGTCGCCGGAATAATCGAAAACTAATAAAACTCGATGGGCCTGTGGCGGGTACCGTGACATCTGCACGCCGGCCGAAATGGGCTTTAATTTCTGCTGAATGTTGCCCAACTTCCTGGGGTTCAGTCTAGCCGGTCCCAGGGTTTGGGGGATATGCCGACTGGACCGGTCAAACAAATCTAAAAATCATACAAACGCCGACGCTCCACCATCCTGCCCAGCTGTTTCTGGGCGGCCAGGAGTGGGCCTAGCTTAAATATTGAAAATTGCCGAAATTCGATGGAACGTTGCTTTCCAATGGCAGTCAGGCCAGCCTACAGTAGACGATCCTCCTGACGAATCACCATCTAACCGGGCCTCTGCCACCATTCGCCGGCAAGAGAGGGTTTGTGTTTGTTGGACCTTGACAGTGGCATAATCCCATTTATTAGTAGATTAAATCCCAATTGATTAACCGATTTGTACCGATTCGAACCGATTCAGTTCAGCCAATTAGAGTACATTTATCGCATGTTTTTATGCAACCTATTCCTGATGTTTTTTCCCAAACCCTAATTCAATTATTACAGTCCTTACAGAAATGGCGTATTTATGTTCGGACCGATTTAGAATTGGGAATCCAAATAGCAACCCTTCTCCTGAACAACAGGGAGGAAGGATCATTATCATAAGCCCGTAATTATCGGATAATGTTGTGGTAATGCTCAGTGTACCCACCCGGAGACCAGGCTACCACTTGCTAGGGATGCATTTCAATGCAAACCGCACTCATGTGATGCCACGCCTAATTCGTCATTAATCGCATGGAGACGGCGACCTGCCCAGCTGGACATACCATAGATCCCATACACGCAATGAGCCTCTCCCTATTGTCCCTCAATGATTCCATGACCGATAAATTTGCAAATTTCTGGCCACTATGTTGTGATATCCACTCAATAACTGTTATCAATTCTGTAGACTAGAATGGTGTTGTATGTACCACAAGGGCCTGGGTTAGGCTTTTGCTAGATATTCTAATTACCGGATATCTCAGACCTTAAGAAAGATTATCATTTTCAAATTAAGTTGAGTGGATTCTTTCAAAAAGGGTATTTCTCTTCTACCTCAAATAAAATTAAGAATTAAAATTCAACACTATTTATTCTCTGGAATCTTCACAAATATCAGGATGCCCAATGCAATTAATTTTTCAAACAGCAGACTTCTATCCACTTGGTTTAATTGACACTTCCCAGATACGCAACCCGGGATAGACTGAATTGCTTTAAGGAATCCTTTTGATGGGTAGACCAAACCCAATTTAGATGTTGCGACAGACTCAATTATTTAAGACGGAGGAGGCGCGGAATTCCTGGGGGCCCCGAGCACCTGCCGACAACCTTCTGGCTAAAATCCAGTCAATCACAATCAAACGAAGGAAAGGTCTGGTAATAAATAAATGGATTGGCATCCCAACAGTCCTAACTGAAGCAACATTCAACGGTTTTGTTTCCGTCTGTGAAATAAACCAAGATGTTGCCTTTTTTGGCAAAAGAGGTTTTTTGGGGTAAATGTTCTTAACAGGCAAAGAATGTGGCAAAGGAATTCTAATAACCCTTTACCATCCTGAAGTATTGAAGGAAATTCTTCCTGGAAAGTATGAAAGCGATAAACATGCCCCTAGAAAAAAATTTAAGGTTGGACATTTTTCTGATTAGCGAAATTATTTCCACCAAAGAGCTTCGATAGCAATAGCATTGATATTTGATAGTGTCAGTGAAATATTTTTTGGAGCTTTAAAACACGTCTTTAGAAAATATTTATTTATTTAACAATAAGAAATAATTATTTAATTCTTATTTAACAATAAAAAAAAATATTATTATAATTCTTATTTAACAATAAGAAATTCGTTCTCGCTAAATATAAACATTAAAGATTTTTAGAAAACTAAGAAAAGCTGAAATAGAATTAAAACTACAATAGTATTCTTTTCTGTATTCAAAATCCTATTAAAAATCAGTAAATATTTATCGATTTTTTCCATTCTAATTATTTCAGGAACGGATTTGATGGGAGTAGCAGTCCATGAGTTTGGTCATTCTCTGGGACTAGGACACTCATCAGCGGAGGATGCAATTATGTTTCCTTGGTATCATGGGTATGAACCTAACCAGGAACTTCCAGAAGATGACCGACTGGCCATACAACAGATTTATGGTGCCAAAGAGAAACAATGGGGTCCATATAGACCACAGAGACCACCCACCAGACCTACGACTTCAACAACAACAACTACTACAACTACAACCACGACTACAACGACAACTACCACTCCGAGGCCTATTGTGCATTATTACCCTGATAGACCCAGTGAGCCTCGGAGACCTTACTGGGACAAAAATTACCCATGGAACCATCCCCGCCATCCTGGTCATGATCCGAATTATCCACATCACCCCCGACATGATTATCCTCCACAAGAACCTAGACAACCCAGCTACTATCCCCGATATCCGCAGAACGACCCACGGTATCGTCCTCAGTACCCCAACAATGATCCTAGATATCCACCTAACGATTCACCAAGATCACCCTATTACCCTAACTCAAATCCTCAGCCAAGGTATCCTCAAACTGAAGAAAGGGGTCAACAACCTAAAGGAGGCTCAAATTATCCAAGAGTGCCGCCAAAAACTGAAGCAGCTCCACCTGCTCCCACTCGAAATCCAGTCCATCGAACTCATACGACATTGACATCGACGCACCATCCTCGACACAGGGATCACCCGCGACATCGACCAGTCGAAAAACCGAAAAAGGAGAAGCCCGACGGTTGCAATACCGACTACGATGCGATTTCCATGATTCGCGGCGAGCTCTTCATCTTCAAAAACAAGGTGAGGTGTGGTTTTTTAAATTTGGATCTGGGAAGAGTGTAGAATACAATTTCAGTACATTTGGCGTATTGGGGAGCGCGGACTCTACTCAGGATACCCTCATGAGACTACACGTCTATGGAATCAGTTACCAGCCAATTTCACCCATGTAGATGCAGTCTATGAAAATAAGGAAAAGAAAATTGTCTTCTTTATAGGTAAAAAAGAAAAGTATAAAAACCCCATATTAGCTATATATTTTTTTTTAATTCACATATGTACGCAATCTTCTCCTTTAATTTGATTTTCCCCAATTTTTAATACACCTTTTTTTAGTTACATTATTGATATCCTAATCCCTCCCCTTCTGCTCTAGATGACATGTATTACGTGTTCGATTCAAATCTGCTGGAGCCTGGATATCCCAAGCCCCTGACGCACTTGGGATTACCACCATCGCTGAAGAAAATCGATGCCGCTCTGATTTGGGGATACAACAACAAAACCTACTTGTATAGCGGCACCCTGTACTGGCGACTGGACGAGGACATCGGAAAGGTCGAACTGGACTATCCACGAGACATGACAATCTGGCAAGGAGTTGGATTCCACATAGACACAGCATTCCAGTATAAGAATGGTAATTAAATTATATAAGTTATGTTGAGCTTAGAATTTTAGATACCCTCTGTCGTTATCCACTAAATTCGGGTTAACTAAAACGCCTTCTTCTGTACTTTCGCAGGTAAGACCTACTTCTTCAAAGGCAAAGGTTATTGGGAATTCGACGACATTCGCATGCGAGTAGCACATCACAAACCGAAATCGTCCGCTCAACGCTGGATGGGCTGTCCCAGAATCACAAACGAAATAGACGAGACCCCTAAACGGAAAGAGCCGCTTATATCGGACCCGGGATATACGTCGTCCGGACGAAACCTCACCATCCCCAGCACCTATCATTTAAGCCTAGTTTTAGTAATAGTCCAATTACTGTTATCATCCCGACACCACCTAGCTTTGAGCTGAATTCACTGCCATTATTTGTGGTTCTCATAAGACCCGAGGATTTTTTAGCAAATAGTTAGCTCTGTAATTTTTTGTAATTTTTTTATACTCCTAGCATGTGTATTTAAAAAACTGTTTTAGTACCCTTGGATGTCGGATTAAGTGTTAAATAAGAGCCGCGAGCTACGAGCCGCCCCAACTGTTGTGATCTCATTGTGCTCCTTTCTCTACTGTGCTGCGACTATCCTAAGCCAAAGACTGGCCAGACTGTGGATAGATAGCCAACAAAGTGTTATGGTGCGCTGATTTGAACGGCTCTACGTTTTTTTTCTTTTGTTGCTAAGAAAAATCTTGTAATCACTACCTGTGATATTACTTTAATAAATTTCTGAAAAATTAACTGATTTATTTCAATTTCCATTAAATTCAAAAATCTCCAGCTATTCAGAGTACAATTTTTAGATCGTACGTGATGCTAAAATTTACAGATTATATTCCATATGAACACAGGAACGATAGAGGACTTCTACATTCACTCAGTTGCTTGAAATCGTTTTATTGCCTCCTATCTTCTACTTCCTGAAATGTCTGCAAATTTTCACTCTACTCCTGACTAAAATTCCCATTTTCCCCACGTCCGAAATTCAATTTCGAGCGTTGTCCTCAGGGGTTAGTGTTCTAAGTAGCTCTATACGTCCACTTGGGGTCGAAAAGAAGTTGTCAAATTTTCTAAAAATTCCCAGGCAAATGGGGTATCAAATAAAAGAGCGCCTTCTGCAGATCTCAGAAAACAATTTTTTTCACGAAATGGATCAAAAATATCAGAGCCCAGAAACTATTTTCGAAAAAAAACACCCGTGGGCTCTACTTCTCACTTTTCTTCTTCGGGCCGTTTGTAAATTCAATAAAAGTGTTAAAACACTAAACTATGGAGAAGAATAAATTCTCTTAAGCTTTAAAGGCATTCTAACTTCCCTGCCCTTTAGTTTCAAGATATTGCGACAAATCATGAGAATTCCCTTCTCGTTCAGTGCAGACCATTTTCAAGTGAAACTCAATCTGTAGCCTCGTGTACTGAAAATTCTCTGATTTTATGACGAGATTCTTTATTTATTTTTTTAGCCCTTAGTAATTTGCGATTAGTTTTCTGCACCTTGGCATGCATTGAGTAATTCAAGTTGGTAAAGTTATGATGCAAAAAAACTTCGAAATCCTTAAGGAAAACTAAAAACTGCTGCTATGATAAAAGTTTAACAAGCATCGCCATATGAACAAATCAACCGGCAAGCAAAAGGTGTAAATCAAGAGAAAAGATAGAGGCGAATGTTTTAAAAACAGACAAACATTTATTATCCATTGAGGCAATTTCGAGATCTAGAAAAGAGCCGCAGCGCTATCCTCCAAAGATTTATTGTTTCCTTTCTTTAGTTATAAATATATATTTAAACTTCTTTAAATTTACTTGACAAATCGAGAAATTATATGAAACGCGCGAAAAGAACTGTGTTGTCGTCGTCGCTTAGGGCAAAGTGTACCGTACATAGGGCACCTCAACATCGTTCCCATCCTCATCGTTGCAGCAAATCTCGAAGACAAGAGACCGTTCATGGGGTTCGATACGTTTCTTTGAGACCCTTCGGACGACCTCTGTCATCACCAGTGGCAACCGCTCAGAGCATTTGGCCTTCGACATGAAGAACGAATAGAGCATCGAGACGCCCTGTGACAACATCGTGATCTTAAGCTTGTGCTCATTCTTGAAATAATCTAAAAATTCACAGAGGGTCATCTCGCCCTTGACCTCAAATCGATCCCACAAGGTCCACTCTTTTCCGTAGTAGGTATTCTTCTCGGCATGCACTGGTTCCGAAAAGGTGACAAGCGGAAGGGCCAAGTTGAAAAAGCCATTCTTGTATCTTTCTAGAGTGCGGAACCTGTACAGACAAAGCGTTTAGTGTTTTAAAACTACTACTAAAAATAGTCCATAACTTACCCGTGAGTTAATTTGATTATTTCTAAAACTGCAAATCCTGAAACCACTGATGTTGAAGTGGCGATAGCTGGGATGATCTTTCCCGCGATGAGCTTCGACTTGTGCCGGTCTGCTGGTGGAATCTTGTAGTTCGCGGCCCGCAGGTTTGAAGAGGCCACAATGAAATCCATGTGCAGGTTATTATCATCATCTTTCTCGAATTCAAGCGGTGTAATCTTAATGTCCAGTTTTCCAAGCGATGCTAGTTCAGTTAGGATCTTATTCACGCGATCCTGGTCAATCTCTTCACCTTGTTGGTCAAATGCATTGTTGGTGTTACCTTCATTGACTTCGATTTTCACACCCGATCGTGGTACAAAGTTTGGAACCTTGCCAAGAGAGATATTATCACCTTCAAATACCAAACAAATCTTTTAAAAAAATACCTTCACTTGTGAAACAATTTCGCCGACAGTTTTCCTGTCGCGAATTTGTGGAATACCATAGACCTCAGCTTTAAGATTAGCAGCCGCATAAATGTAGTCTAAATGCAGAGGATCATTAACATCGAAAACAAGGGGCTCTGGGCATCGCTTGGGCCCAGACCAGAAAGGCTGACCACTGGAAGTCATCTGGTCCGGAGGAAAATTGTAGAGCAATTGTTTAATTTGGTTCGAATACTGTTCCTGCCAGTGGAACCTGGCCCATTTTACGCAATCAGTAAAGTCTTTTGGTTTATCGTCAATTAAAGCAGTCTAAAAAAGATAAATATTGAGCCAATATACTTGAAAATTTCGTGTGCAATCCCTACCTTAACTGACTCCAAAATTTCCAATGGTTGCACGCCAGGCAACTTAAGAATTCTCTCGATGAAAGTAGGATCAGAGATGTATTGTGAGGCATTTTCAGCGGCCTGCTTGAAAACACCTTCGAATGTATCACGTGCCCATTGCAATGTGTGCTCAATTGCATTGGGGAAATTCTTTAAAGTGCAAATCGGGATGCTTTTCTCTGGCGGATCTTGGGACGAACTGTACGACTCAGTCAAGAATGGGACAACAACCTGCGTGTTGCCCATAGTTCCCAAAGTGCCAGAATCGACCAGAGGTATTCTGTTGAAGACACATTTACGGTCCATGTAGATGCGAGCATCAACGTTATCGAGTGCATTTGCCACTCCGTCCAACTTCCCGAAAAATTCTTCTGAAAAAACCTTCTCGGTTTCAGGACCTACACGTAGTTCGTGAGCAACTACGTTTACTTCGTTGTTCATCTTCTTCACAGCTTGAACTGCGGTCAACGCCTTTGGTTTCTGCACATCGTGAGGTCGGAACAAGAACTGCCTATTCAAATTAGACTTCTCGATCATATCCATATCAGTAATAACGACTTCGCCGTTCTGAGCACCGATTCCGACCATTGCAAAGTTCTTTAGCAATTCACAACCAATAGCACCAGCTCCAACGATGAAATATCTGCAAGGGACGTATATTAAACCTAATCCTCACACATAGAGCAGTACTTCTTTACCTCAAATTGCCCAGCTTTTCTTGGAAAGTTTTGCCGAAAATAGCAATTTGAGCATCATATCGGCCACCGAGCGGTTGAACGTCTTCCTCAGAAGGATGCTCAGATAAACATTCGATTGCGTCGAAGTAGAAGAATTGCGAAATTGGAGTGAATTTACCACTGCAGGCTTTGAGAACTTCTTGGGCTACCATACCACCGATAGCGGCGTCGATCGGAGATAGATTTCCAGCACAAGTCTATAAAATAAGTATTTAAAAATCAAATAACTAAATGCACACGTTTTTTTCTCTTATTTACCTTCGCAAAGATTTCAACAAGGCTGTCTTTCACGTTTGGATTTATTGCCCTCGTTATTTCAGCAAATTTACTTGCGTCGTCAGTATTCCATGGTCTAGGCACGCGACCCTCCTGCCCAATAAATTGATGTAGTGCTTTAAAAGCAGCATGAAGAGTCTCAGGATGATCGAACTTTCCGAAATCGGACATGAGAAATTCAGGTTCTTTGTCAGCAAATTCCAACGATTTAAATGATATAGATTTCGGCATCTTCACTTGCGTTACGATTCCGCCCCGAATATACTCACTGTAACCACTTGTATCCCCAATGCTAAAAGTATAAGGACCAAGCACTTTGATTTTAATTGGCTTACATCCATTCAGTTCAGTCATCCCTTGAACCTGAAATAATATTTTGTAAAGATATTCTCTTTTTAAAATAGCGAAATTTAAAACCTCTGAAAAGGTAATGTAATCTCCATCCTCGAGACCATGCCTGCTTTCATCCAGGCATGTCACGACACCTTCTGTATCCCGAGTAATACTAGCAACCATTGCTGAAACTGGCTGTGCCCCGTTTGTATCATAAATGGTAAAGTTCTCCCCAAAATCGCAGAAAATTTTCCCGAAGAGACCCCTTGTCTCAGCGATAACCAAAGCGATACCATTTTCATGGGTAAACTTAGCTATCCGTTTCTGCTCAGCAGCTGACGTATCAGCCAAAACGATGACACGATAATTTTTAAGGAAATCTTCTGTTAAATCACCCGTGTACGCACTAGTGCGAACATAGTTGTTAAGCTCTGATAATTGCCCACAGGACGCTTCAGCACGATTTTTTCCAACATCTGCTTCGGTTAGGTAGAATTGAGAAGCAAGATCACGAATCTGGAATTATTTAAAATGAAAAATGAACAAATATTTTTTTTAACAGGGAGCTTAAATGATATGCTGTCGGTCCCTAAAACAGAGGGAATTTCATTACGATCGCTTGCCATGCACCTGTAATGGAAGTATGCCCTGCTAATGAACAGATTCAATAGTTACACCAATCGAGCAGTCTATACCGCATACTAGACTGCATGGCACCAATTTCATGACCTACCTACCCCCGTAAGATTAGGTTTTGTTAGGGTATGAAGAACCCGCTTTTGTGGTCTACGGGTTTAAACCCTTTAGAAATGTGAGGTAGGATCGATAAGGTAACAACACGAACCTATCCAGAAACTCGACCAAGTAATATTGCGCCAAAGCTTTCATTAGTTAAATGGGTTAAATAGGTTAAAAGAATAAATTTAAGCGTAAGTAAATGTTTTATCATCAACGATAAAATTAACTCATTGCCTGATGCAATTGATTTTTATACACCCTCTACCGAATTCCTGAAAACCTTCAGCTCAACTACGTGACCGTTTTTGTTGTTTCAGAAAGAATTACATTTCTAGAATTGTGAAATCGTAGAACACTCTCCTTATCGTTGCCTTCACCTTTGTCACCAGGGCAAACTTATCCGCAACATTACCGTCTTCAACGGGATGGGTACCGCATGCACCGCTGACGTCAGCCAAACGGTTAATTTTGTTTACTCGGTCTACTGAGCCTTGACGGGGACGATGGGCGCACTTCAATCGATACAAAACAGAAAATTAGGAATATATTTCACAAGTCTATACAAGATTCATGAAAGTGGGCGAAACATTGGTGACCCACCTTTTGCTTCCTAACCCCACTTTTGAGGAAAAAAATTTTTTATAATGGGAGAAAAGCGCGAACATGGAATGAAATTGGGATCCGGCGCAAGAAATTTTCTTACTCTAATTGTAGGCCTATTAATTTCAGGTGCAACACACGGAAAATATGTTACTATGAAAATCTTTCACTGACCAAGGGGAAAATATCGATTAACCCAGGGTATAACCTCACAGTATTGAAAATTTCCAATTTTCCAGAAATATCTATGAATCACAACATTCTAATATTAGCAAAATCACTGGCACGTCAGGATTTCGTCATAGGGTGATTTTCAATACGATCCACGTCCGAAAATGATCCACGGGATGCTGGAAAAGTGTTTGACCTACCGTGCAATCCGCTTTGTCATGCAGAGTGATGGACTTCACACCACCGAGGATGATGTTCTTCGCTATTTCCACACCGAGTCCACCAAGTCCCGATAATAATACGTCCGAATTGGCCATACGACGCATAGCATCGTGGCCGAGAACGTACAATTGGCGCGAGTAGAGGGCTTCATCAATTTCGGCGGCACTTGATCCACTATTGTTCGCCATTGTTTTTGTTTCCGAAGATGAAACGTTGGCTGCAGTGCTGACGGCGGTGGCGGCGACGGCGACTTTGGAATTTGACGACGACGACGAAGACGGTGACGAGGATGACGGAGACGGCGATGTCAGAAGAGCCTTCGAAGAGGAGGACGACGATACTGAACTCCGGTTGCTAGCTGTTCCTGTTGTACAACTGGGACTTGCGACGGCTGTGGCAGCAACGGTCGGCGCTGCCTGCTGGTACTCCTTTTCTCCTGTCTGTTGAGTTGACGGCAGCTTCCGCTTTTTAGCGGCTGGGGGCTCAACGGAATTATCAATGATTTCAGCACTAGACATCGGGGGCACAAAAACCAAACAAAACGAATGCGCTTGCAATTCTCCCTTGTCCCCCTGCGTGCGTCAGAACTCTCTACCTCCTCTTGGTCTACTGGACCTTCTTCTCCCGACACACACCGAATACTACAATCACAATTGCGTCCCACTATTACTCGGATTCTAGCTACAATCAACCGCAGGGCTTGCGGTCAAATTTAACCAAATTAATCGACTGTGTCAATTTCTATTTGATTTAAATTTACCAATTATCCACAAATACACAATTTCCACACCGCGGAAAGGATAAATTTCTTACGATCAGAAAACTGAAGCCACTCGCACGACTTGAGAGGCCGGAGAGAGCAGGAGAAAAAATATGCTCGTACCAGACGAACTATTTAACGAAAGCCGGCATTTTTAGGGTTACCTGATTTCTAATCGACATATCACCTTTGACGTTTTAATTACTCTTCCAAAACATATAATTTTCAATTATCTAATTCAATAACAATTGCAAATTATTCGCTCTTTAACTTTTTTCACAATTGTTTTATTTAATGCGAAAATATCTGACACGCTATCTGAATGTCAGAAGTATATCTATCTTAACGAATAATGAAATCAAACTCCGAATACCTGTGAAGTTGCTGCACTTGGGGCGCAGTAGAAAACGTGATTTAGCTTTATTTAAAAATACGTTAAACCTTTTAATACTTGTACACAGCCTATTTAAATTTGTAATATTATAATACGGCTAAATTAAATGTCCTCATTAGAAGCAAAGTCAATATTGTGGATGTTTTATATCGATTCTAGAAAATTTAGAAAAGAGTAATTCTTATAAGTTTATAAAAAAAGCATTTGAAACAGTCAATATTGCCTAGCACAAGTTGATTCTTATTTTTGTATTATTTAACAAAGATTGGGAATCTAAAATGGTCAGCTTTAAAAATACAAAGAATCCATTAATAAATGACTTCTATTTATTTTCTATCTTTAACAGCATTAGTAAAAGAATGAAACTATTTATACCACCAAATTCCTAAAGATACCTGTTTAACTTTTATTCATAGATCATGAAAATAAAATTTACTGAGGAATATATTGCTGTGGAATGTTTTGTTCTTTCCTCTCACTTCCATTATTGAAATATTTCAAGGCATTTGCAACATTGAGAATGTTTGCTCCAATACGGCGCTTACCCATTTCTCTCTGTATCTCCTCTGGCATTGAATTTGAAGATAGCCTTCCTTCTAAAGGTTCAGACTAAAGCAGTTCAAAATATCATTTTATTAGAAAGCGCAACAATAATAATCAAAACTATATACTTACACTGCCCCTTAAACTTAATTCAGAATTGGGATTAGTCCATACTTCAGAAACTACTTCCCCCTCCGTGGAGGATAGAGTCGACCTCGCTGGTATCAGTGGGGATCGTACACAAACACTAGAAAATGTTTCAAATTGCATTTAAAAAACAATTGAGTTTTTAAATATTACTTTATTACTATTTGATATTGATTTGTAATTCGCTTTTGTATCACTTTTGTAGATGTAATAAACTGAATGGGCGATTAAATAAAATATAATAAATTAAACAGGGACAGAGAATTTCAAAGGAGTCATGCAGAAGAACGCACTTTGTAGTGGACAACAACTTTTATTTTTAAAAAAACATTACAAAGAACAATTGTGCGTTGTATTTAAATAGGAACATTCACTTTAAAGAACTGTGATGCCACTGAAGAATTTACCTACTCGATTGACTGCATTTTCACTAATGTAGTGTTCTGTTGCTGTCCAGTTGTGCTTTTTTGTCTAGAAAGATAGAATGGTAAACGAAGTGTGCATAATTTGTCCAAGGGCATAAAGATAATAAGTCTGTAAGACTATAGTTTACACAAAGACAGGGTTTATATTTAAGCACAAAGTGAATAACAGTCACTTTCGAAAACACTGATATTTAATATTATTACGATATTATTTGGAAGCTACCGAGTAAAAGTATTTCTATAAACTGCAAAGCATCAAACATTTGGTAATGAAGTAGTAAAAAAGGATATTAATTTGTAAACAACATAATTCTAACTTGATTTATCAATGAAAAATTTAAAATAAAACAAAAAGGAACATGAAATATAACATATGAAAATATATAATCAAGAAATACTTACGAATTTACATCCTCCAATTTCTTGAGCAACCTTTCATTCTCCCTGTTAACAACTTCATGATCTCGTAAAATCATTTCCCTCGAATTGAAAAGCTCCGAGTTCTCCTGCCTTAAGGCACTATTTTCTGCCATATACAATTTCACAAGCTCCACCAGTTCTGCTCCGTCTAATTCTGCTAGTCTGCCTACCTCTATTGGAGGAGTTTCAGGTATTGTAATTCTGGCACCAGTTGAATCCACCCGACTTTGGAAGGTAAGAGCTTCAGATTGAAAATTCAATGCAGTTTTTAGATGTTCATTTTCGATTTGTAAGGCGTTTATATCTCGTTTTAAACTGAGAATTAACGCCTCCCTTGGATCCATTATCACAACGGGCTTAGTTCGTATGCGTTTTGCACGAGAAGCATATCGCAAAGTATTAAGAGTTTCCGAATAATTTGAATAAGCAGGAGATACACAGGCGATCTGGAATTATATTGCGATTTTTAAAAATCATTAGAAATTTAGAGTTATTATTATATTATACATTTTATTACTATATATTTTTTAAAATAGTATATTAAAATAAATACAATTTAAATATCTTACTTTAGAGTAAGAACAAAGCATACCATTAGTGTGACTCCATTTCCTGCCAGGCTATCAGCTAGTAGTTTTGTAAGCTGACTATCTCTGTAAGGTATATGACCACTGCGTTTTTTAGAATCGCTTAAAGAGGCTATACAGTATCCTAGAAAACTCCAACTTACACTAAACAAATCTTTTTTATATATATTCAAGGTTACCTAACACCATTAGACTTTTATTGATGTTATTTGCCTCCTCTAGAGTTTTACCTTCACTTAAAGTTTTTTTAGTCATTTCGCTACCCGCTAAGTCAACAAAATTTATTTTTCCATGTTTTGAGATAAAAACACCTCCTTCAGCTTGCTGCTCGGAAATTATATGGACTGTAAGGATAGTGTGCGAACGGGAGGAATGTTCATTCATTTGGTGACTTCCAACAGCCCTATTGCGCATACCTAATTATAAAAATTTAGTAGCATTGTAAAGAACGCGAAAGTAAGGATCTTAAAATATAAATATAAAAATAATCATATATGCATGCATACAAGGAAGTTAATTAAAAAGTCTAACTTGCCACATTCATTAATATAAATTGCAACCTATGTTTACCTTCTTCCAGGACGGCTAACAAATCATCAAGCTCCTCGCAGTCTACCGTAAACAAATTTTCCACGAAGAATCCTCGTGATTTTTTCGACCACCTTACAGCCAACGGCTTGCTAAGTGATCCTGGATTCAGCAAATCTATGACCTAGAAAATAAATAATGCAAGCTCGATTAGCCTGACATGTTTGCTCTAGATATTCAACTCCTAATCAATCATTCTTATAGGAAATTCCATGCAATTCGAAAATTTAAAATAGAAGAATTATACCTTCTCGTTGTATATTTCCAGAAAAGACGCTTTTAGTATAAAATTGATGTCTTTTTGTTCTTGCAAGAGTTGGAAGAGATAAATAAATGAGCGGAAGATCAGACCATGACGAGGGTCTGTTGCTTCAGGTTTTCCCTGAAACTACAAATTTTACTAATCAAGAATACGATTTAATTGCAGATTTATTCCGGAAATTACTAGTTCTGGCGGTCCGGTGAGAGTATACGTTTTTCCTGATCCTGTTTGACCGTAGCAAAAAGCCGTACATCGAAACCCTTCAATGGCCATTTCTATTAATCGCCTTACACCCGAGTATTCTAAGATATCTTCTTGTGTAGCACCGGGCTCAAAAACCACGTTATATGTAAATATTTTCATATTTTGATTTGCACTATTGCTGGGGGATCTTTTATCTAACTGAAATATTTTGTAAAATATATTACGTAAATTTCTTCATAACGTAAAAATTGTTAAGTAGTAGAGTAAATTATTACTTAACGCAGTTTTATTTTTGTATACTTTATTAATATACATATAATGATTTATTTTACTATATGAATTTATTCTTCAGTTTGCAGTTAATTTTATATAAATACTAATATACTTTACGAATTTGTGGCGTGACTTTAATTTATAAAATTACTAAATCATGCCTTGCAAATAAAAACTTAAAATAAATATTTACTTTAAAGGATTGCGGGAAAAAAACGAAATTACGTGTTTAAATAAAAAACTGTTTTTCTTACCAACACCTGTCCATTTCCAGGAAATTGCAATACCATATCACGTCCACCTTTCTTCTCTCGATCGCTAAGTGGCCTCACTCTCACCACTACGTTAATATTATCCTCAGGTGTTGAAGGTTCACTACCCGTTGATTTTGTAGCAATAATTTCTAGAGTGTCAGCACTCCCTATCCTGAAGGATAGCAAGCAAATCAAGATGAGTTGTTCACAAAGCTATCTAAACAAAATTTCTGCGAATGGCATATCTCATTAATATTAATCGATTTTTCGATGGGCAATTTGAAAACTAAAATACTACAGACAGACTGACTGAAAATTACGTGATTACTACTAATTCTACTACTAAATATGTTGAACAATTCTTTTAATAGTCTGTCTATAAAAGACAATTGCAGATTCATCAATAGTTCATTAATTACGAGGGCATTCAATGATTATAATACAAAAATCGAAAGTTTAAAGCTGTTGAGAGAGAAATCTGTAAAAAAAATAGTTTTTAATTTAAAGAGTAGGGTTTGAGCAGTGATGCACTTTTAAGAAAAAAATTTATTTTCATGAGTTCCACATAGCTTCAAATGTAAATTAATCCAACCTGCGTTAAAAGTGACGCCATGAAATTTCCATAAAAAATTCATCTAAAGGTCAAATACACTAGAAATCCTTCGTCACAACACGAACAAAAGATTTTTAAAATCCGTTCCTCCTAGGGACTATTCCAAGTCTAGTCCAATCCAAGTCGTGCATTTTCGTGAGAGGACTTCGTGACTTCAGTCGCTAAATAATTCGTGCGTTTATTAAATCCTTAGCTAGCACAAGGAATAAAATAGTTGAACGTCGAATTATCATTTAACCCGCATTGAAGAAAGAGAAGACATGAATACTGTTTCCCCCGTTCCCGGACCTCTAGGTAACATGAGTTTGCAACATGCCTCTCAAGTACTTTAAGAATCAGAAATCGTATTTTCATGGTCTCAGGTATATTGATTTACGATTAATAATACGGAGTCGAATGGTTCCTAGTAATGATCTTCATTTAATGTAGCGCTCGGAAAGGTGCTCATTTAGTACATCTATCAAGCAAATTGCTTTCTTGGAACCATCAATTACAAGTGAGAAAATTTACTTTTTTTCGCGGGTTTTCCTTAAAAGTTGTATGAGACTACCCATCGAGCGAGTACTTCGGAAACTCCAATTTGAATGTACTTAAGGGGTCGTTGATATCCGGCGCTAGCGGGAGTGAGCTTCCCTGTATTGAATACGTAGTCCGTTTTGCGTGCTCACTGCGAACACGCATTTTGATTAACATCTTATAGGGTACTTAGACTTTTATTAAGGAATTAGTCGTGATTCCACAATTCATAGAATGTAGTGTACAATAAGAGTATAGACATAAATTCAGTGAATGATTGAAATAGTAGGGGTTTATAAGAATTTAGGTTTTTTTTTTGATTTTGAACAAGAATCAATTTTTTCCCCTCTACCTTTTTAGATTTAAACGAGTAATAGTATAACAGTAAACTCCAAATTATCAGCTGGGAAAATTACTACTACTTACTACTTTAAATAAACAATTAATGGAATAATAGAAAACATTTTTATATATACTACTTTAGGAAAAAGAAACTGAGATTTATTATACTTTTTAATTTTGCATAAAGTTTTAATTATTTGCTGGAGAGATAATGGAATTTCCTTTAACAAAAAGAAACTGAAACACGTGCAATAGATGCGTATTTATTTATTTACTTATTTATTTGTGGTTGAGCATATTCCTTTTCTGAAAATTTAAATAAATCTCTTTTTCTCTTACTACTAATAAATCTTTTAAAGAAGTTAAAATTATAAACTTTAAAACTTTAAAAATAAAAATGTATAAATAAGCGATTATGTTTTTAAATGTGAATGATTAGTGATTTTTATGAAAATCTGAAGTAGTATCTATTCTTTACCATTAGTTAATAAAAAAAAATTCAACGTGTATTTATTAAAAGCCTAATTTCTGCTTACTATCTCCCTGCAACGTAAATACACTAAACACTTGCTGAAATTATCAGATCATATCAATTATTGTCTAATGGATTTCTAGTTAGCCTCTGCAGACATATTTATCACTTCTGACTTTCATCAAAGAGTGATGTTCGAATAACGTCCTATTCTCAAGGTAGTGGAAGACTTAAATAAATATTAGTAATAAAGAAACAAATACTGTTTATGAACACCAGTCCTGCTCTACTTTTTGTGACACACTATCAGCCCTAGTAACACAGAAATTGCCCGAATTGTTGGAAAAAAATAGGGAACATAAATCGATCGGTTTCTGCACAGTCAGTAAATGAAATTGCTCTGATAAATGAATGATTTGAAGTGTTCCAGGGCCTAGTTGCTTGTCAGCTCGCTGGTTAAATAATTATCGTAAATATTTACATACTTCACTATCTGACCGAATTTCTTGATAATTGACGTCAGAACCATATGTGGACTTCTTGAGTCTCGCAGATATTTCGAACTTTAGAGTCAAGTTACAGATATAATAAAATATTTGATTGAAGTGTAAAGATTGTTGGCTTTTTTTATGTTCAAGAACATCAAACGGGGCTGCTGATGAGCCGTCTCTAAGCATTTGTTGGGTGTATTAAGATTTATATTGATATATTGATTATATATTTGAGAATTAATAATAATTAAGTAATAATTTGTAATAATACTAAAGGGACCCCTGAGCCCCGATTCCCTACCTTTTGTCATTTTGTTACATCAATATAAACCTCAATATACCAACAAACAAACAAAATTTTGGGATGGCTCAACACCAGGAGACCCAATTGTAAACAATTACTGAATCTATTTGTAGTTTACTTAACAATCTGTGATTTGGGAAATTACTGTAGAGCTGATTGTCTTTCGCCTTTAATTATTAACTGCCGGTAGGTCATCAAATTGAATTAAGTCTTCTTTGAAAAACCAAAACGAGAAGAGCAAACACAATACAAAAAGTAAGAAAAGGTTTGCATGCGACTAATTGTCATTGGAAAGAGTACCGCCTTCAAACCCAACGTATATAAATGACAGTATAATGCATTTGCAGAGAATAGTCAGGCTTCTATTGTCACCCGCACTATGATTGGCTTGTAAAGGCGCTGGATGCTAGCTTTATTTTTCATATCTATTGCATATATATGTAAGGCAATTCAAACATTGCATGTTTGAGCATTGAGAGCAATGCCAGTAGGTTAGAATAGGAAACCCAATGACATTATTATTATTGACCTCATTAGATATTTGTCGAATGTATAATATGTTTGAGTAAACTTTGTGTATTTCTTGAAAACAATAACCTGAAGTTATATACCTACAGAAACAATACCTAGCTTTAAATATTTTGTAAAAAAACAATGCTTAAATATCAATTCTTTTGGATTTTCATACTCTACACTTTGATTTTTATGAATCCTTTGGAAAAAAATGGTATAACATTCGCTTGGATCTTAGCTTCCTCCATACGAAATTAGTTTACTGTTGGATTAAAGGAAGAGCCTTTTGGCGCCAGTTTATTAAAGTTAGCCAACATATTCAGAAAACAGTACTAAAGAAAAAACAATTTCATTTTCGTCTAATTATGGCATATAAACAATTATGAAAAGAACACTTAATGCCACATATTATTCTGTTGGAGGACGCACCATTAGGCTTATCTTTTACCACAAATCAATCCGCCCACGACATCCTTTCTACAATCGAGCAATTACGTAATTAAAAAATCCCAAAACCGAAACCAACGTGGTGAACTCTTTTGGAAATGAACCGTGGTCTGATTACATCGAGGCTGACCAGTGTCAAGTTCAATTCTCCCACCTCCGCAGCGCGAGTTCTCCTGCATCATTGATGGTTTCAAACGTTTTGCGTGATTGTTACCATCAAGTTTATTTACAACCTCAAACCAGATTTTATCTCGATCAGATACCAACTGCCCACTAGGAGGTATGTTAATAAAATACTAGTAATGAGTCACCGGGCTACTTAAATACTATATTTCTATGTATTATCTTTTATTTGTTGCTCAAAGATTTTCCGTTGTAAATCTAAATCACATTGCTACTATTGTTTGAATTATAATATGTATTATTACTACTATAATTTCAGTTACTGAAATAAAACTCACTCATTTCCTCGAGATCTTATTAAGATTGGAGCATTCTTATCCTGGATCCTAGACCTTTCACTTCCCTTGGAGTTAGGTTTAGTTGCCGGGCTCGATTTTTTCATTCCATTAGTGAGACTCCTCGACCGGACTGGTCTTTTGACCATTGGTGATTGTTTTTTAGATTTATTACTTATAGTATTAATAGAATTCGGTACACTTGTAGCTCTTGTTACCATTTTCCTTAAATATTGCCTTCAGTTACTTTGAATATGAAACACATTTCACTCAATGGGAAAATAAATAATTCATCACTATGCCCGCCCAGTTCACTTCATCAAGAAACGTTCCTGTTCACAACGGACAGTTCTACTTGACTGGAAAAGGTCCTGACGTCCACTAAACATTTATTCATTATTAGTTCGGACTCGACGTCACTTTCGCGGTCAGTTATATACGGCAGCAGGTGATTCCAGGGAAGAGCGGCTACCTAAAGGCTATGCATGCGCAATTCAAAGGAAACTAAGAAATTGAAATTCAAATCAACGCCATGCCAGCGATAAAATTGAATGAAAAACTCTTAGAGGAAGAGGGTAAGGGGCGAACGCGTGGCACTTTCAAATTCACCCTTCGTGGCGTGGCTTCATATTTGCACGCACTATTAAAGGTGCGTTAGCAGACGCAGGAAAATTAACCGAATAGGGCGGGGTGATCATCCAAGATTTTGTTCGCTTAACATTTTTTTAGCTTTGCTTTTCCTTATTTTTCGTTTTATCTTTAAAGTAGAATAAAGTTATGTTACCCTACTGAACCCTTTATAAGATTTTAAAAAGTAGACATCCTCTTGAAATGTTGAGCTACAATTGAAGCATTCACTAATGTTTTCCCTATTTTGTTTAGACAACAATCGTAATCTGCATTTCTGGGATTTTTTATTTCAAAAATTAAAATCTGCTGATTCAATAAAGAAATAGCATTGAAGGACTACGTAAGGAACAAGTAAGGAGATAGGATTACATATTACATACATTTTATATAATAATTTTACTTTGCTTTATTCATATCAGATACTCTAATTAAATAGTTCAACAATAACTATTAAGATAAAAATAAATTTTACAAGTTCCGAACTATACTTACTGTACACTTAAAGAGTAGCTAGTTAATAATAACGAATCGTAGTTACAATGATCCTTCCTTTGTCGCGTTACCTAAGTAGAGCAGCGTTAGTGGATTAAAGATAGGTTGTACAAATACAGTTCGATACTTGAATGCTTGTTACCGTACCTTAACTACGCTACAAGGACTAAATTCAAAGAAAAAAATATTTTGCAGGTCATCTCACACCTGCTAAATCGAACGATAGTGGGCCAAGGGGGCGATCACAATTGATGATAATTTTACAAAAAGACATTTTTTATTAACTTTTTTTTGTTAGCCTTACCAAGAGTGACAAATATTATAAGCGTAATAAGTGTTTCTGTGTTTTCTATCTTTCGTTTTTATTTACAATATATACATAATCCTCGCTAGAAAAATATTACCGTGTAAAGCTGGCGGCGATTGAATTTGCACATGAACTTCCTTATTCAATTAAAATTAGAGAAGGAAAAATTCAAACAGCTAAACTGTGTTGGAATTATCACTTTCTTTCGATCGCATGGGGAGATTTCATGTATCCTCATAGCTTTCCATTTCGTGCGGATAGTTGGGTTTGCATTCGGGACAGAACCACTTTCCTTTTGGGGGCACCATGATTCCGACGCATTCGAAGTGAAACCATTCGATCATACAATCGTCCCCGTCGCATGCAATCATTTCTGAGACTTCGTCATAGGGACAACGGCAGTAGCAATAGACACTTTCGCCCTCACGAGGAGGACGGGCTCCGGCTGGTGGACGAATCGGCCAACGAATATTGTTTCTTTGGAAGTATTGCAACCGGGCGAAATCAGGATTCGGGAGTAACGCTGGAGGTATTTTCTGCTTCGGCGGCGGAGGCGGTGATGGTTGTGGAGGCGTGGGATGGACCATTACAGGCGGTGGAGCAACCGGGTTAATTTGTCGCTGAACACCATATTTTGTGGAAATCCGGATATGCAGCTTATCCTCATCACTGCTTTCGCTCTCCATACTTTCCTTACTGGAACTGTAGCATTGCTGAGGCTGTATATGATGAACCGGAACGGGTGGTACTCGCATCGGCTCAACGACGGGAGGTTTCTGGGTAAAATGATCAACAGTTGAAGGTCTAGACTGCATTACACCAGTCGGTCTAATTATGATTGGTGGTATGGGTGGCAAGGGAGGTGTATTCGTGGGTGTATTTTTCTTCAACGAACTCTGAACTTTAATACTCTTCGCATTAATGCTTTTTGAGGGAGTCGGCAAATCCTCTTTCCTCCAAGTCAAGTTCGGAGGAGGGGTTGGCTTAAATGCAGCTGGCCCAGTAACGTGAGGAGTAGTTGAGTCGTCGTCGCTCGAATACCCGTAAAATCTGTTGGGTCTTCTCGCTCTTTTCGACCTCTTCAAAGGTGCATCAGCATCTGAACTACTTCCTGTACTTAAACGGCTTTTTTGAGTAACTGGAGCTGGAATGGGCGTTGACGTCATGCTCTGTGGAGTTGTTAACATTTGCGGACTTTGTAGCGTTGCAATAGGAGGTTTTGGTACCACTGATGCTAAAGGTAGTAATTCGGGAATAGCTGGAGTTTTCTCTATTTGCGGAGCAGTTTCAAGAGGCGGTATCGGGGTTTCCGACTTATTTACAGTATTTAACCCTGGTGCGTTTGAACCTGTAGCAAGATTTGAAATGGTTAACTTAATCGTTGCAACAGATCCTCCCTTCGAGCCTTTTTTATCCCTTTTTTTCTTCTTAATTTTTACTTTCTTCTCCTTCATCATCTCTTCAGGCAAGGAGGGTGTTGATGGTCGACTGTTTTCAACTATATCAAAACTGTGAGAGGGGCTAAGCGAGGTTTGCATCATAAGTTGTTTTCTCTTCTCCGCTAACATTTGACTCGCCAATTTCTGCGGATGTTCGTCATAGAAGTCCTCATCCGTCTCAGATTCATCTGTTTCAAGATCAGTCTCCAAAATAGCTGAATTAGAACTTTGCGGTTTTGAATCGGTGCCAACAACGTCCACTAATTCAGACGTGTTCGCTTTAGAACTGTCGCTTTTATTACGATTCCTTTTTTCTTCTTTAGCTGCTCTTTTTGCAGCGTTTCTTCTGCGTCCTTCTGACGTTGAACTATCCGAATCTTCAGAACTGGAACTGGAGTCGCTTGAGCTACCACTTGAACTACTACAACTGCAATTCGATCCGCAAGAGCAACTAGAATCAGAGCTACTGCTTGATCCACTTGAAGAGGAATCACTTCCCGACTTAGGGGCTTTCCGTGGAGACTTTTGCTTCTTTTTCGGTGATGGTGTTTCCTTTACTGGGTGAGATTTTTCAGAATCTTCCTTGATGTCTATGGATGATTCTGCTTTATCATCCTTCAAATCCTTTGGAATGGGTTTGTACATCATGCAGTAGTCATGGTCAGACTGACTCACGTGCAGAATAGGAGTCATTGGCACCTCGTCCGATTCATATTCTTCCTTCTTATTCTTATTGCGGCTGGCTTGGAAAGACTTGAAATTTTCCCAAATGTCCATTATCGGTGCAGTGTTGATTTCCTTGTCATCTTCTCCTGCATCTGAAGGTGGTGAAAGCATTACTTTGGGGATATGAGGACTGAGATTATCTTGTTTTGCCCTCATTGGTTCTGAATCATCGCTACTATCACTTTCGGATAAATTTGGAGCTGGTAAATTCATTAGGTCATCAATGCTGTTCTTCGATTCCTTTTTCAACTTCTTTCGCTTCTTTTTGCTTGATTCACCCTCCTTTTTAGTATCATCTTCTGTGCCGTTCTGAGGCTTAATGTCTTCTTCCTTCTTCTCCTCCTCCGATTTCACATCTTCAACAGGCTTTGGATCAGGGCTTTCATTGTGCGAAGCAACATGTTTTAGTAGGAGTTTTCGTGAAATGAATTTCTCTTCGCAGTTGTCTTCAGTGCATGGGTATGGGGCGTATCCTGTGTGCAGACGCTTGTGCACCTTAAGATAAGTCGCCTTTGAGAAGGTCAAACCACATCCATCACAGTTAAAGGATGGTGGCGGTATACAAAAGTGATATACATGGGGCCATCGCTTCTGTAAACACCTTTTGCAGAGAATGCTTTCCGTACCGTGCTTCCAGAAGAGATGTTTTGTTATATCAGGCTTATTTCTGTAAGCAATGCCGCACCGATAACAGAGATGATGTAACTTGTGTTTCCAGACGTGACTAGACAACCTGTAAAAAAAATTATATTATCTTCTATGTATGGTGTGTAATAATGGTCAAGTCATACTTAAAGACCATACCGAAGTTTGATATTTTTTTTTGCAATAAATAATAATATTAAAATTTAAAAATAATAATAATAAACAATGTATGTATGAAGAAGCAATTGATCTTTTTTTTTATCGATATAAGAGAACCCACAGGAATTATAAAAAAAAAATCTCACTCACTTGCTCTGATCCTGACAATCTTCCAGACACACATCGCAAGCAAAGTGCTTCTTCCTTATGTGAACCATCAACCTGAATGCCGATGGAATTTGATCAATATCACACAGGCAACATCGAAACTTGATATCGAAGATGACACACTTATTGGGCATACCAGGACACATGTGGCAAAGTATCTCGCTGTAACTGAAGAAATTCGCTCTACACATGAAGCAAAGAATAGCCGTTTTAATGTGCATCTTCCGATTGTGCAAATACAACTCCTTGTGAATCCTCGTTTCAAACCGGCATAAGAAGCACTCAAAGATCTTCTCATAAGGATGGAACATGCCTTTCTCAGTACTACAATATGTTTCCATATTGAAATAGGTCTCTTCTAAGTCCGGTAGAAAAGCTTTCAACTTCGAAACTATCGTAGCTGGCTGGAGTTCTTCAGCTGTTATGCTGTCTACAGTTGCTGAAAATCTATGTTGTGCTATCATGTGGAGGGCCAGACTGTGACCATTCACAGCAATACGACGCGCATGATTGCAATAGAGGCATAAGGGGTACGTGGATCTCATACAAATTCGGAGGAACTCTACCATTGGAATTTTATCTAGGGGACGATCAAGCAACAATTCGATCAACAAAATGTCATCACCAGCTACTTGTATTCCATCTGGGGGCGATTCTTTCGGCGCCTCATGGGTCTCAATAGGAGCCTCGATGTCCATATTATTGTCAGATTCACCTTCATTTAGCCTGTCTGTTACTTTCGTTTCGGACTCCTCCTGTTCGTTTGATGTATTGTCTTCTGCAGGCTTTTCTACTACCTGTACTGGTTCATTCTGGTCCATATCTTCCACGCTAAGAATAGGGACTTCGTTATCATGTTCATTTTTGGACTCCTCTTTTGTTTCCTCTTCGGAGACTTCTCCTCCATTTGTACAGTTCTCCATGTCCTCTTCGTCGGTTTCTGTAGAAGAATGCTCAGATTCTATTGGTGTCTGATACTCTTTTGGAATCTTTATTTTGAATTTTGGCACAAACCGAGGTTTCTCAGGCTCCTTTTCCTTTTTTGGCGTTTCTACTATATTAGCAGGCACACTTTGAGCTTCATCTCTAAGCGCAATACTACTATTTTCTGTGTCTAATATGTCATTAGGAGAATTATTATTATTTTCATTTGCCAATGGCTGAGGGGAACAGATAAGCTTACTCTCTTCATTATTGATACCTTTAAAATTTTTACTTTCCCACAATGCTGGATAAAGGCTGTTTGTTTTGGGGGAATGTTTGCCTCGGTTATCATCAGCCAATATGGTTTTAAGAATCATTGGCTTTGGCGCTTGAGCAGTTTCTTCTATTTGACTAGTGTTAAAACTGGGATTGCTTCTCTGTCCTTCCTCCGTATCCTTCGATTGGACATTCGATTGTGAGTTATTCAATTTATATACATTTCCCTTTCTAGCCGGAGATTGCTTATCCACCGTATTTAGATCACTGAGATTTACTGGTTGCTCTGAATGTTTTATATCAGCCTCTGTTACACACCCATTAGCCTTGAAGTTCCAGTGACTTGGATTCTCGTTCCTCATCTTTGGTGTATCACAGGTAGAATCTCCAACTAGACGCGTTTTCTCAGCATCTCGTCGAAGACCAGCTTCATTGGGAGGATCAAGTCTTTTTCCACGAATGTTAGATTCTTTATTAACTCTTTTTCTTCGTTTTACTTTTTCCTTCACTCGCTCAGGTTGGCTTGAGGTACAACTAGAACTATGTCGACCCCTTTGATTGCAATTTTTACATGGAGGTATTAATGGTGTGCAATTATGATCCTGAAAATCATCATGTTCTGTAAAAATATTTTCGCAAATGCAGCACATAAGGTAGCATGTGTCTCGCGAGGACCTCAATAGCTTTTCATGACTTTCGAAGTGATTCTGTTCTAGATCATGTTTCATTTCCAGGTGCAAGGTGAGTTTTTCAGCCGTTGGAAACATACCTACACAATACAGACATATATGTCTTTTGTGCACCTCTCGCATATGCAGAAATAAGTTCCAATTTTCGTAATATGTTCCACATGCTGCACAAAGAAACACTTTCTTTTTTGCCTTTGATGTGGTTTTTGTATCTAAGAATTGCCTTTGTAACTTTGCCTGCAACATCTGTTCACTAGACGCAAGAGAAGAGATGTTATCGATTACAGAAGGATTGCTATTTGAAGAAAGGGAGGCATCTACAGAATTTCCATCTTGCGAACTGTGTCTGTGATTTTCTTTAAAAAAGCAAACCTTTTGATGATTTCTTAACTGCGCTAGCGTATCGAAAGTGATATTATAACACTTAAAGCATTTGTACTTAACGGCTGGTTTCAGGCGTAAATATTTCGCATATTCTTGAAAGTGATCTTCACCATCACCTTTTTCTTTCAAGCCACCCAGTGACTTTAACTTTTTCTCATAAGCTTCACTTAAACAAAGTGAACTTCTGTTTTCGTTTATATCAGCTTTAGTCTCTTCAAAAAATTTGGGCGGTGATTTGCCTATTATTTGAGGCGATTTTGTAAAAAGTGCACCAATGCTTGGGTTGATTTGTTTGTGCTCTGGCGACTCATTCTCCTGAGCATTCAATTTCCTCTTCAGTGGGTTCACGGAAAGATCTTTTTGCCATGACCTTTTCATATTGTCATTATCTGAATCATTGGCTGCATTATAGGTATTATCTTCTGGCTGGTCAATAATGAGATTATGTGAAGATGAAGAATTCGATGAGGAGCACGAATCCTCATCATTTTGCTTAAAGGGTAGAGATGTGATATGATGATCGCCGTTCATCTTCACCAACGATCCACTTGCGACCGGTTCAATATCTTCGTCCTTTGGAAAAAAGGTATTAGCCAAATTGTTGGCGGCCTCAATCCGGGAGTTCTCATTTGGTTCCATAGTACCTGCAGAATAACGTAAAGAATTATAAGTAACCTTTCATAATGTAGATTTTTCGAGTTTTCTAAACATAATATAAAGAGTTTATCTTTTATACTATAAAGAGTTTATCTTTAAGTTTAAATATTCAATTCCATTACAATTCAACATTTTAATTCAATTTCCAATATGGATAAAGTATAAAAATATTGTTTCAAGTGAAAAACTAACTGAAAATAATTTCAAAATGTTCGAATGTCCAAGTAACCACACACCCATAACTTTGTAAACTAAAGTAATATGAGTTTAATTTCGTAAGAAGTCAGTTGCTATGAAAAACTTTTTTTAGTGGCGTTCTGCACTTTAATGGGATACTGGAGTATCACCGCCAATACTTCAAATATGTTACTATTGAGTAGTTTTTTTAACACTATACTAAATGTTCACAATTGATTTGTTTTGATTGTTGTCCTTTCCAAGGAATTTTAAACACTCCATTTACTTTTGCATTTTGGAAGATTCTTCAGATTGTATGTGCATAATTCCTCGAGAAAGCTGCTAATTTTGTTTTTAAACTTTCAAAAAATATATAAAGTGTGTACTTATTTCTGGAACCCTGGCAAAAACTTTTGTTGTTACAGCCTTCCCAGTACCTCCGTTGGCGCTGTTTTCTACTTGATTATCTCAAAATCCCTTACTCTACTTAAAAAGCGGTTAAAAACGCTCCGCGCTGCCTTTTACAATGTGGTAAAAGAGCCATCTTAAACGGAAAAGCAAACAAATTAAATTCCCACAAATTCCGATTGTGTATTTTTGGCGCCTTTCTATATTCGACACAATTCGCAAAGCTCTTGTTTAACAATTGCCGGAAAACAAACGCTTGGGATTCTTGTAAAGCACCCAATTATGCCCTGTCGCCGCACGATTGTGTAATTGGCCCGCGACCCTGCCAAAATAAGCAGACGTCGTGCGGAGTCGCCTGTCAAAAAAACGAAAAAAAGTAAAAGAACTTTACCCATTTCTTACCGCTTTCCGTGACGACCTCCTTCCCCCTCGAGTGTCCTAGCCGAACTGGCAAAATGTCGGAATCAAAATCTGGGCAGCTATGGCGGAGCAATCGTTGCTGCTTGCCTGGCTGGCTGAGTGCTTGGCAATGCGGAACACCTTGAGCTCTCCTGTATCTAATTTCCTTGGATAAGATGGCGTCATTGAAAGAATTTTATTCCTTGCAGCGCTGTAGCCGATTCCTTACTACGTTTAATTCAATCACTTTACGCTACACACTCACGGCAAAAAAAATAAATAAATGCCTATGCTTTTGCTTTTATGGAGCCTGAGCAAAATCGCCGTAGCTGTCTGGAGGCGGCCGTTCACATACACTCCTTTTCCGGGGAGGTCAATTATGGACCTTTTGCACTTCAAACGCTCGTAACGACTCTGTACTTTGACACTTTCAACAATTGAGACGTATTAGACAATTTTCGCTACTTTTCTACGCTCGATCACGGTAATTTTGCCTAACTCAAACAATGTTTACTCCACTTTATGCGCTTCTAAAATATCACACCAAACACCTTGTAAAATTTTAGCGTCAGCCATCTTATATTCGTTCAGTGTGGCCAACTGGGCCGCTCAAATGTCATCTGCAATGTGAGGTGACTGCGAAATTCCGAAATTTCAGTTGTTCTTGCTTTTTTTCACCTTATTCAAATGCATTTCACTTTAAGTTTTGATTTAATGAGCCGTATTTTATGAATATTCTATTTGTTTGAATGGAAATTTAAAAAATGTTCCACGCCTTCAAGGAAAATCGACATTTCTATGTTTTCTATGTTTGTTTTCTATATTTCTATGTTTCTCTCGTACGCCTTTTACGCCATCTTTTATGAAACTCTTTCAAATATCGCAAAATGCAGGGAGAAATCATGTTGTATTTCTGCTGTGTAAAGTTGGTATTCCTGGTAATAATTTGTTTTTGTTGAATATTTTTGAATTCGTTTGAAATGATTTTAAGTTTGCAGCCATATTCATAATTTTACCGCTAATAAGAAGCATTTTCAGAGAGATAAACAATAATAACACTTGTTTAAAAATTTTTATTGATTTTCCAGTATTTTGTTTCGTTCTGTATAGACAGCACAACAGTACAGAAAATTTTAACGGCGATTCGGCGCCTTAAGATTTTCTATTCAAATATTTTATTTATTAATTTTAATTTCTTTATAAAGACATATTATCATATATTTTTATCAGAATCAATTTGCCACTATTGCTGTTCTAAACTTGAGTTAGTGGAATATTAGATAAATTTTTAATTAAAGTACAAGTAATTTGAATTCTGATTACTCTTAGCTTTTGTTTGGTCATAGCATTCTATTTTTTCAGTAAAAACAATTATTGTTTACTGTCAACAAATATATTTTTTACGTTATTCCTTTTTATCTATTCCAAGATGAATCCCTCAGAAGGTACCTTCTCAGATAATATGGAAAAATTGTTAAAAGTAATTTTTACGATAATGTAATCAAAAGTAGTCACTTATTATTCTTATTAGGACTATGCGAATTACAGAAACATTCGCAATGAAATTAAGAACCAAAGAGAAGCCGAACAGATGAAATATGCCAACAATTTGCCCTCGTTTTCAATGGTCCGAAAAGGAGCGAACGTGGGCATTTTAAGAGTAGAGCGCTATGCTGATGGTTTGCTCGATAAGAACATCATAAGCGAAGGGGATACCACCGATGCTGAGTTTTTAGACAAAGATGTAGGTACTGGAAACTACGAATTAACGCGGCAATTTTTCCTACATAAACTCAGAGGTAGTTCTGTCCTAGAATATTCAAGAAACATTTCAACAGCTTGCCAGTGATTACTAAGAATTTATACAATAGTGATATTTTATTACACAATCATTTACACCGTAAGATACGAGTTCATGCCTTATAAAACTTTTGTATGCATACAAATAGGTCCTCAGTTTTGTTACTGTTTATACCGCCCAAACAGTTTCCTTGGACATAATAAGCACAAACAAATACGGAACTAGGGCAGATAGACATCATCTACGGTCGGCACTGTGTCGTTAAGTAAACTTTCCAAAGGTCTTTTTTTTTCTCAACTTTTATTTCTATTCCTGTATTAGGAAAACGCGGGAGAATCAGACTCAAATGAAGAATATGACTCTGACTCTGTCCGATCAAAAATAGGAAGACGATATAAGGAAAGGTTTAGGAAGAGGACAGCAGAAATGCAACAAGAACGTAAACAAATCTCTTTTTATCGTTTTTATTAAATATAATCGTTCTAATAGTTGACCAGCTAAAACAAGAGCGCCAGTGTGACTTAGATGATTTTTCATGTGTAACACAATCCTTTAAAGAAACTCTAGAGAAGGAGAGATCAGAAAATACTGACCGATGCAAAGGAGTAGCATCCCACTATGAACACATGTTGTTGAGGACGAAACAACTTAGCTCTAGACTAAATGAGGATTTTTCAAATGTCGAATGTAAGATGGGTGCTCTTAAGGAGCAAGTTGGATTTATGCATTCTGAGCTACAGCAATGGCTTGAAGGCAAGTTTGATGATATTATGGCCAAATTTGAAGCCTTTGGGGACGAACCAAAGCCCTTTAAGCTAAATTTCGTTAATGACGAAATTGAAGCAAAGCGTAAGGTAGTTAGATTTGAAAGACAAGAAGAAGATGAAGATTCAGGGATAAAAGACAAGGTTGTACAAAAAAATAAGCCAAGAATCAATAATAGAAAAACATGTGTCCGCTTCCGGAAACTCTTCATGAATTAATAGCTGCATATATAATTTTCTTTTGATATTCATAAATAAATTTTTTTTTGAAAACACCATTAAATGACAGTATTTAAATGAAACATTCCTTGAAAGATGTGAATACTCCAAAAAGTTTAATAATTTTTTATTGCTTCCCTAATCATAATTGCTAATATAACAAAAACTTAAAAATAATACACATAAGAGCGTAGTACAGCATCCTAAAGTTCCTTAGCAATGTATCGGTCCAGATCGTTCCAGTTGCATGAGTAGTCGATCTGTAAAAGTCCCTTCTTGCTTAATCCGAATCGGTGCGGGTAGCTGTAGATTGACGATGTTCCACCATAGATGGAGGATGGCGCATAAACAGGGATGTTCTGGTCAGTCATGCAGCAATCGTAGCAATCGGACAAAGAGCAGTAATTATTTTCAGTTACAGGTAGACTGTAGTCATATGGCGGCGGAGCTGGAAATTCCAGCCTAGGGGCAGGTTTAGGTAGCACCATTCGTCTTCGACCTGAGGCTGGGCCAAAACCTGGAGTATGCAACATTAGAGTGGACACTGAACTATCGCTACATGAACTGTTCCTTTCCGTTGATGAGGATCCTTCGAAATCTGTAAATGTTTTAAATCGTTTTTTTTTTTTTTTAATAGAGTAAAGTATAGAAAGTTCAAAATTTACTTTGTGAAACAAACATGTAAATATGTAAATTTTTATGTTTATATACTTAACATATTCAAATTGAATCAGATAGTTAAATGGTAAACACTCCATTTCGACCTTTTTGAGGTTTGGAGTTTTAGTTTACTGTTTCTCAGATAGTACTGCAATCGAAAACTAATTATACTTTTATTTTTATATTTGAAGAGGAAGTCGGTGTGTTTCGCACCGTCTACTATGAGTATAACAAATGCAAGAGGTTATTGCTCTCAAGGCCGCGTGTGGTTTCACTCCGCACTCAGCCAGCGCAAGAAACGGAAGCGACGGTTCACTAAGCCGCCTTAAGGTTAAGTGAGAATTCTTTTCCAGCATAGAGCCGTTGATAGATTACTTTAACTTTATTTACTATCCTACCTGTGTATGTGCTATAGAGCTGATCATCATCAAGAATTGTTTCGTATTTTGCATTGTAGAAGGTCTGCTCATCCATTCCAGCGTAACATGCCGGACACTCTTCCGCACTTCTGGAAATGTTCGGAAAATAAAAGAAATTTCCATTGATTGGACTGGGGGTGGTACTACGGCTCGGACAACCTAATTGCCTGTGAGAAATATCATTCTTAATTACCTCTCCTCCGAAAAAAATGATAACAAAGACGTTAAACTCACTTTCGCACATAATCGTAGTTTTCAAGATCCCATGGATCTATGTAGCATCTTTCTGAATTGAAGCTTGCCTTGTAGATATCCTGTTCTGGTTCAATAGCTGCGTAATATGCTGATTCTGTTGTATCCGGCAAAGGATACCTAGGACCTCTGCGACGATATTTTGTACTTCGGTGTCTCATTTTATCTTGAAGAAGAAATAGCAAAAAAAAAAAAACAAAAATAGTATAGTATAATTCAGTTATTGGTCTGTCCCAATTAGTTACATTGCCAAATATGCAAAAATTCAATCTTATAATTTTACTCTAGAAAAGACCCTACTAAAAATATTTAAAGACGTCTTAAAGTTTCAAATTAACAGAATGCGGTTATGTATCTCTTTATGATCTTATTTTGTAAGCAAGTATTTCCACATTTGGGACAGGTGCAGTTGTACCTAGTCTAATTCGTGCTTTGTTCCAATTTCGGGTGTGCCCATCGGGCAAAAACAAAACAAAAACCAACAAAGCCGAACAAAACTTTTCAACTTTTCACTTTCCACACGAGTTGTGGTCCAGTTAATGTCCAGCCAAACAAATGCAGGAGAGTTTTCACTTTCTTCGCACGTAATGCATACCGAGTCGGCGGCGGTAGCAGTTGGGGCTAGTCGGATTTACCCACACCTCACCTGGCAGCAAACGGATCGCTGGCCAGGTAAGGTATGTGTACACCTCACCGGCACACCAGTTGCAGTGGACTTAGTCCGTAGGTGAGAGGTGTGCTTTAGGCGGCTGCATCTATAACTGCAGCGTTTAACTTTTTGTACTTCCTAACGATCGAACCATTCAAATCTTATCTACCTGTAGCCAGGTGAGCGGGAGCACCAATTCCTCATTAAGTCTAACGAAGCGTGCTAATTGCGATTGCCTAAATATGTCAACCTATGGAATTTCTTATTCGTATGGCAAATAGCGAATAGCTGTGAAATGACTCGATTATTCCCGTCGACGGTTATCGTCCGATTGCAATCGCTGTACTTCCGTACCAAACGTTCGTTCAACTCTGGGCACACCGATCCGGTCGAATGTCAGGTTAATTTTGCGTGAAACATTACAAAATATCAAAATGAAATGGATTTTAGATTAGTTATCCAATTGCAAGTTCGTATATAGACATGGAAGATGTTGCGTATCTTAAAAGAATAGTGTGTCGAAAGGATTAAAAAGTGGAAAATTGATTGAATTCACCCTGGGTGAATGGTTGTGTATATCGTACCAAGTTTCATATTAAATTAATTGTTAAAAACAAACCGACTAGAAGAAAAATACAAGTCTCGTATTGGCCAAAAAGTTATACATATAAGATATTTACAAATAAGAACTTGAAGATGAAAAGAGATTAGCTCATGTTTGTAAATTAATTGTGTAACTTATTGGTAAATAGTGCATTTGATTTTTTCTTTTAGAATAGGTACTAAATTCATAGCATTTATTTTAACTTTGCCATAAGCAGATAATTTAAATATCAGAAGTAATATACCTGAATATATTCAAAATTTAGAGTATAAGAGAGTTTAAAAACAGTCTGACTCGTAATTAGTAATCGGTGTAACAATTAAATACTTAGACGGTCAAATTTTATATACATACATACTCTAAATTAATATTTCGTTATCAATGCAATCTATCTCTAAACTATTTATATTATTAATAAAATTTTCAAATTAGTTATGAGCCTTTTTAATTATAATAATGAATAATGTTAATGAGTCTTTTTAAATATAGTAATAATAATAATTAATCTGAGATCACATAATATATAGTGTATTAATCTAAACGTGTATGAAGCTAGTATGGAACCTTCAGAATGCAAATAGATCTCTTACTTTTCTCAGAACCGACATAAATGTATAACTTTTATCTTTCTGGCCGAGTGACCGATCTTCAGACAACTTAATTCACGTTGGTTTCACGTTTTTCGAGCAAACAAAAATGCAGGCCACCTACGCTTGCGTGTGCGGAATAATGCAATGGTAATGACCTCGAAAAGAAGGTATGCATTTTTCTGTTGGAAGGAATCCCATTGCAATATCAACATCAGTAGACTTCTCATAATTAGAGGAAGCACAGAACTATGTTAAAGGGGTAATTCCCATGGCAAAGAAGCGTAATCAGCGATCGTCTTCGGAGCCAGACAATGCTAGTGCTTGTTTTTTGTAGTGCTGGGAACAGTCGTTAGTCCAATTCCATGTTTTGTCTCGTTTGCTATTTTAGAATTTATTTTCTACGTCGTTTTTTACAATGTGCCCACTCGCGCTGGTAATTAGAAAATTGCATAGACTGGTGAATTGTCCCGATTGTCTGTATACTGTAGACTTTCATTGTTTCCCTCGATTTTTTGTTGCATGATGGCATTACAAGCATTACATAGGCTTAATGAAGAGGTAACGTTTACATCGTTTTACGCTCCAATCAATTCGGACTTCTTTCATGGAATTGCAAGTCTATATAGAAGCCTATCTAATAAAATCTTGGTGAGTGGCATGCTCGGTTGAGCACAAGTATTTCTCACAATTATAAATTCGCAACTTAGATGAGCAAAAGGTTGTGAGGCAAGTAAAAGACAAACAAGGCGGTATAACGACCTCTTTTTATATATCTTTTGTTTTCTTTCTTTTTTTATAAGTAGACAACGTAAACATTATTCATGCTTATTAGTTTAGAATATAATTGTCTTATAGCACCTAAATAATTTATTTTGCTCTTAAAGGGCTTTATAATCCTAGTACTAAGTCTTAGAAAATCTATTCAGGTAGTCAAATTGAAATAAGGAAATTAATAACACTATTTGGGTTGGAATTGGAATTATTTTAATTGCCAAATTAAAATTAAAATCACTATACAGATATCATTTTAGGTGGCTGTACAATTGTTCATGCGCTATTTTAAGCTCGAAAATATTTCCCCAAAAAAAGGAACATCTTTTTAATTTGTTTCCACATTAAAAATTTGTTTAAAAATACATTCATGCCTAAGTTCAACGATTTCCAAACAAATGACCTCTCATGAAAATTATATGGACCCTGAAATCATCTGTATAAGGAATTTTGAAGCATTGTCTAATTTTTTGCCACTCTAGAAAATGGAAGATAAAAAATATGCTGAATTCGTGTAACAATTACGTTATAAATTGTCTTGTCTCAAGTCATAATACACTGCATCAAATGGAAACATCAATAAAAACCCTATAACCGTTCAGTTTATGTTTTTGGCAAATATACCATAAGGTCATGGCGTACGCCTCTATTAGTCAATTGTATTCAATTTTTTTTCGAATTTCCCACGCTGTTTTATCCAAAAATAATCCCATGATTGTCATACCGCCATAAAAGTCTCAACATATAACTATAAAGAAATTTGAAAAGGAAATGCAAAAACAGAAATTATACATCTTGTCTTGGCTGATGAGCGCGGCAGCCACCCACATGTGAACTATGATGAGATTCATCAACAAGACGGACCGGTTGCACAAGACGATTGTTTTGAGACATCTAATGATCCCAACTCTCATATGGCTTCTATGTAGCCAGGAGGTGGAATCATCCGTGATCGGTCCTTAGGTGCACCCAAGTGTGTTTTGTTCGAAAACAATACGCCTTAAGCGTTGGTTTGGTGTCAATATCGAACACCGACTAAATCGCCTCTATGCACAAGGCCAAGGCCATAGCGTGAAGCAGCTGAAGAAGCTACCGCCATCACTTGTATGTTCCGCTGGACAAATTAGAAAATTACAATTTATTTTTCCTCCCAGTAGTGTAAAGACGCATCCATCATAAGTAAGCGAGGCGGAACATCTTCGCGGGTATCTACCTCCAATTCGTGGTCACGATTTGTGAGAATTTCATATGAAAGAAAACGTTCAAACAACTTTCGTCTATAGTGTGTGCACGCGTATACTGATTTATTTCCACAGATATTTATTGGGTTGCGCAATCAAAAAATTTCTCTTCCAACACGTATTAAAATTCCCGAATCCGAGCAAAGATCATTTGATTTCTTCAACCACGTTAAGCGCTATTAAGTGCATACTTGGGCCAAGCGATTTCCCCAGTTTTCACAGCCTCGTACTAGATTCCAACTAAAACTGCAACTATGGTTATTAGTGAGTTGCTTATGAAGAGCAGTGAACTTCCGTTGATCGAAACATAGAAATGTGCATATCATTTAGCAATAATCGAAAATTTTCAAGTATATTTTTTCGCATTTCAATCGCACCTGGTGAGAGAGAGACTGGCTTTTTTTTGTATCTTGACGATAGCCGAATGGGTTTTCGGTGTGAATGGCCCATAAAAATGAGCACGGACGCCGTCAATGCTCCAAGAATAGTAATGAGGTTTATTTTGATGAAAGTGCCTTTTCGCGAATTCATACACCTGGAAAAGGTGTATCTAGTTAAATATTCCGTTAGAAGTATTTTGCGCGTTCTTATACTGAAAGCGGTAAAGTTTCATCTGACCGTATAATCGTAAGCAGGACAGTGATCCAAATTTGGTATGGTAATTTATGTGTGAGAACTTTTGTTCTCACCGCGCAGCCGTCTCTGCATATCATTAAAAAGTAATTAAGAAATTTTTTATAATCATCTTTTTGTTTTCTTTTTTGATTACTACGAAAAACTACAGATGCATAAAAATGGAAAATTGAAAGAAAGCTCAGGAATAGTAATCGATGTCGTATACAGAGTTTTTCAATCAGTTTGATTCCTCCTGCGGCTTCAACTATCGCAAATTGCAATGGAAAGTAATTTCCGCTTAGGTCATATCCGGAGCAATTATATTGAACAAATTGTACATGTGTACTGCCACCGAATAGATTTTGCAATCCGAATATTGCAAATCAATGGCTTATCGACAGAAAAATGTTATGAGAGAAATAGTTAGTTATGTAGATAGGGGTTCACATAAATTGGTACGTTTTTTTTCATAAAAAATATATGTAAAAAGTGGTCAAACGATTGTAAAAGTATTGAGGTAGCTTCCATATGCAAAACAAATTTCACGACATAAAGAAGATTTATAACTCCTTATGTGGTAAATTAATCTAGCATAATTTTAATTAAGTAATATGGCACATTTTATAACCCTAAATGGGTAATAATTTTTTCTCACCCACAAAGGGAACCACTTCAATGATAGATCAGTAAGAGATCTTTTTTGGAATATTTATTTTCGTTCTCATTAAATGTGGACGAATTTTGGACTTTTGAGCGGTAAGAATATTTAAAAGCATATATTCATGTTTTATTTAAGAATATTAAATATTTCTTTCGGTATAACTAGAAAAAAAAAATTTGTTCTCATGCGGAACATAGTGTTTTGAAAAAATTAAATATATAATATATTGCAATTTCCGAGTGTGCAAAGTGTTTGTAAAATGATGGAGTATTTTATAAAATAGTGAAAATTCTACCTGAAATTTTTCATTACTTTATTAATTGCATAAATTTCAAATAAAACTTGAGGGACATTTTCGAGTTTGTAATTTACAAAGTCCATTAAAATAAATTATTTATTACCCGTCCGTGCGATCACTAAAAAAATAAACCCGAACATGATTTTCCATATTTTCCTTTAGTACTGAGGCACATTTCATGATTGCATGAAAAAATAATTAATTTGTAAAAAGGCTTCATTCATCTCACCTCCTTTAAATTAATTATTCCTAAAAACTTTCTTTGCTATTACTGTTATAAAATAACTGCTTTCAAAAATTTTATGTTCCATAATTATTTAGTAATTTTAAATAATTTAAACAGCACATGTATTATTATTTTTGAAATCCTGATAAAATTATTAACCTTTATGTTTAAATTATAGTCGTGCGTGAATGCCAAAGAATCGTGGAACTTATTTATCAGTCTTACCGCAAGTAATTGAATAAACTCTATACATCTTAATTATTCATCATTACCTACATTACATCGTCAGATAACTCCCATATTCATCTACACGATTCCCACTCAAAAAATGCAAATTGCCAACGTGAATCAGCATCACTATACCTAGCCAACTAGAAGGCAGGTGAGGAGGAATTTTAGTGCATATATCCATCTACAGATATACGACAATATTGTGTCTCCTCAGATCTGGAACACTTGCAATTTCTTGTTGGAGCCAAGTTTGCGATTATGTAAAAGTTCAACACAGCATCAATTAAGCGTTTCAACACCGCTCGTCGTGCCGACAAAAACCTTTCGGTTCATTAATTGCAACAGTCGGCCAGGTGAACAATTATAAAACATTTTAGCGACCTTAATACCATCTTTGTTCTCTATTGCGTTGGACCATTTTAAAAAGTTATGAATTCCATAAATCTTGGCTGATTACTAATGCATTAATTCACGGTAGCCACCTTTTATGTCTCAGTTATGAAATTTAGTATCGTTTAAGGATCCCATATAACAGCGATTCGCGTAACATGGCACACGGGGCGATAATGAATTCATTCGGTATTGATTTTATTTCCAAAGCAACATTTTTTCGCAACCTATAAATTAAATAATCGATAAAATCTTACACCACTTACCCGATGAACGAAAATAACTTTATATTATTATTTTTTCAGGTTAAATATAACCGCCTCTGAAATGTTGTTTCCTCTTGAAAAGATGGGATATAACAATCACCCGCTATCTTGGCCACTAAGAATGGGACACTTAACTGTATTTCCACACTGTGTTTCCCGTTTCTCACCTAGCACGATTCTTCGGACACTTCGTTAGCGGTTCCCCCGTGTGGCGCAAGAATATTGCCTTTCGCACTTTAGAATTTTATGCAAAATGGCATAAAACGGTACGATCGCGTCTCATGGCACACGTTTTCATCGGCTGAGATGCAGCTAGATTATAAGATCAGCGGACGCAATTTACCTGAAGAAATATAGTAGGACACAATTAGAGACTTCTCGTCCGAACCGCTCACCGTCTTCAGGTAGACTGAACTTTTGAGTGCTGGCACCGAGTACCTGAGCTACTGAGCCGCGATCAAATCGAGCACTAGACGGGGCTCCACGGGCTTTTTTTAATGCCACCAGCATAATCACCAAGAAAATGCCCACGTGCTAATAGCTCAGTTCGAATCGTTTGTTTTGGTAATGAGCTCGGTAATGAGCGCGGTTGAGTGGCCCAGCGCGGCTGGTCCACCGTCCCCAAATACAATCAGGTTCGTCGCTTTTGTTATTGTAGTCTTTTGTTTCATTCCATATCGACGTCTGACCACACGGGGAAAGCTCATGCCATTGTCCACGTGAATTGTAATTCGTGAAACAAAGCACATGAACATCATGACATAAATACTTGCAGATCTTCCGATATTCCGGTAATAATAATTATCCACTTAAAAGATTGAACTACCATTTCTACTTTTACCTTTCGCTGACCTACGTCAATTAAATTTAAAACCTTTTGTGTCTTTTTCCTTTTTTACTTCAGCTGTTTCATAATCGAAGAAAGTATTTTTGTCGAACTTATGTCTTACTATATTGAAGATTTTCTTACACAACATCCCTATTTAATAAATTTTTGCTTTTAAATCAACTTTCATTTGCAGAACAAGCTCTCTACTCTGAATTAGCATTCAATGCATAACACTTTGCTCTGTTTTGATACGTAAAACACGTATCTGTATATTCTCTTGACCCACTCTTCAGGTGTCCAAACGTCCTGTTGTTGGTAGTTAAAAATATTTGACTGGCTAAATTTATGAATTGCTATTCGTCGCGCAGAAAAACAGTGCGTATTTTTTATTTTTGCTTTTTTGTAAATCAGAGCATTTGCAGACGTCGAATAGTTGGGTCTCGAAACTACCAAAGAAATGCTGGAATAAATGGCTCATGGCTAAACTGGTCGGACCGATCATTTTCGTTTATATAAAGCAAAGTGCACCTTTAGGCGTTTCGCAGAAACATATACGATCATTTGAAAGAAGTTAAGTGAAATGAGTAAGTAGATCTGTGAGCCAGTGATTGTGGTTTTTGGTAATACCAATCACGACAAGCTGATGCGGTTTAAACAAGTGATGATTTTAATTTCGAAAGATAAACAGGAATATTATACTTGATGTTTTTAAACACTCTTTGATTATGAAATTTAGTTTTTCTTCTGTAGAAGGGAGAATTGGTGAAAGAATAGGTGAATTTCCAAAGGTTTTATTTAAGAGCATACCTTCACCCCTGAGTTTTCCCTTTCTCTAAATACTGAAGTAGTCATTGGCGTGGCTATAAGAGTGTCTGCTTATTTTTGAATTAATTGTTTTATGTAATGCCTGAAAATCGTATTTCAGTTTTACTAATAATCGGTTTTGAAATGGAACATTTAATTTTTAATTGAGTTTACTATAAAAAACATAAATATTCGAAAAATTGTTTCTTAAAACTGGAACGCCTTTCAATAAGTGAAAAGTCAACCACACACAATTAAACAGAGAAAAACACTTGTTATTATGGCCAAGTCCAATTTCGGAACATTTATTTAACGAGATTAATGGCAGCAGCTTTCCTTTCGGTTCAAATCAGTGCTACCTGCCAATTAAATTCGTGTGCCATCAGGTCGATACACCTGAGGCAAATCATGGACATGGGTTGATCTAGGTGGAATATAGTAGATATTTATGTATGTAGTACGACTTGGACATTTCGGATTTTGCATTTACGAAATTGCCTGACTTGACGCAGAATGCATGAGTGCTATTTGAACGCCATTCACTCGCAGTTAAGTTCTTCGCTATTCATCGTAAGGTAACTACGGCAAACAGTCGATGCCGCTTAAGGTAGAGAACGCTAAATACCCTCGTCTATATACGGAGGGCCCCGAAATGTGTACAGTCAGACTGGATGACAAACTGCAATTACACGTTCACTTAAGTAACCAGCGAACGTAGTCAGTTACATGCCATTATTATTACTTCAGGTGAGTCCCCGAAGTCCAGTCCACGTTGCTCATTTAGAAATGAATGCATCGTTATTGAATAATGGAAACAATGGCCAGTTTGATTTGTGCTGGAATCTAAGGCCGTCGATTTCACTTAGCGCACAAATTGGCGTCTCATCAAAGTGCTCTAGGCGCAATTGATCGACCTTGGGGTCGTTAGTTTCTTCGATTGCGCAACTCTACTTGAAGGAACATTTTTTTTTATTCACGATTGCGGCCCAAATATTTTCAGGCAATTGACCCCAACCCAATTAACAATGCTAAGTCCTTGCACTTCGGGTTCTGCTCCAATTTTGTATCAAATCAGATTTTGCCTTGATGCTATTTGGTTTCGGATTTGGCGTATTTTCAAGTCGTGTCAGCATACCAAGCGATTTTCCATAGAAAAATCAGCGTTAAACGACTTTCGCTACGAAAAGGTGCATATAAGTACAGTCGGTAGTTTGTTTACTTTACCGAAAGAAGGAAAGGAAATTCTCTTTGTTGGAAAAACGATCTAGTTGTGGACTCAAACTCGCCATTGCCATTGCATAAGTCCAGAGAGCACTCGTCAAGTGGCTATTCATCATGCAACTGCGCAACCAGATCCAGCTTTGATGTTTATGGCCATCCATGTCCGTAAACTGACTCTACCCTGCTCTAGGCAGGTTGCGAGATTTTGTCCGGCGATGCCACCACATCACTGAAGAACTGCTGCGCAACACTTTGAACGGTTTATCGCAATCTCTTCGATTATTCGCCATTCAATTGTCCATGATCGGTTTCTTTGGTAGCCGAGTTCGATTTTAATTTGTGCTTAGAACTGCATACCCGTAGCCCAGGTGATTGACTTCACGGACTGTGTGCTAGTAATTTCTACTATGTGATTTGATCTCATGAAATAGGCATTTTAACATTTTTTTAAAACGACTTTAAATGGTTCACTGCATCGCATGGATTGTAGTTTATTAATATTTATTTTATGCCATTAAATACTCAGTACCGTGGAAATTCGAACGAATTAAATCATGGTTTTGTAAGAGGGTTTTTAAACTGACCCGAATGAAAGTCTAGTAATTTTATCGCAATAGAATTTATTTCCTGAGTTTTCGTGTTAAATTTTTAACGAAATTCATTTTGCTGCGGAAGTAGTATAATAAAATTTAGTTTCTAAAACTACTGTGAAGCGAATTATACTCAATGAAATTAGGACGCTTATCTTCTACGCCAAAAAGTACGTATTTGGATGCACTTGCAATAAAAAGCTAAGTATCTTCAATTGTTCGTGCAGTAAAACGAATTGCGAACTTCATGAAGCATCGCAAATCGGTTCATGATGAACCTTCAGGGCAACTGTAATCAGACGTAAGAACCGAAGGGCCACTCAAATCCTTATAGACACATTCATGCAACATAATAGTGTTATGTGAATTAAATAAAAAATTATAGAAACTTAACTCCCAACTTTTAATAGAGATTTATTTAGGCGAGTACAGTCAATGCTCAGATACATTTACAAACCTCACAAAGAGGCAAAAAAATTATAACTACACTCCAAAGCTTACATTAAATGATTACCTAACTTAAGCGGTTAACAAAATATCGTACTCATTTGTTTATTTCTTGAAATACAATAACTAAAGATAAAAAAAACGTAAATTAAAGAATTAAAGTAAATTAAAAATAACAATCCGCTGAGGAGTTCAAATCAAACGAATCCTCTCCGGTAAAAAAATAAAGCATTAAAACGTCCTCGTTTCAAGTACTTTCCAAAAGGACAGAAGCGGCTAATTCAACGCTCCATCCTGTTTTGAGGAGCGCCTGTTCACACTGGGGACGTGAGGCTAGGCCGAGTCTAGAAAACACAGGTAAACTTTATACTGTTTTCTCATTAAATAGATGTAACATTATTACCGTACAAGCTGGTCGATTTTGTAATGACGAATTGCTAAATTGTGATCCCAGTTAGCCGACTGAAGAGCTGCTCGGGCATCACCTTCACTGGTCCCCGAGCCGAGTTCCTTAAGGAGAGCATTAATTTTAGCGTTTTCGCTTTCATTATTCATATTATTGCCCAGATTCCCATAGAGAGCTGTTTGTTGTTGCTGCTGTAATAGCTGCTTTTCGAGACGTCGTTGAATCTGCTGGGCGGAAAGTTGCGGTGGAGCAAGTGGGGCAGGCCTATGTGGCCTCAGGTAATCGTCCGAGGTGACTTCGTCGTATATCACAGTCTGAGTATTATTGGAATACAAATTATTACCGGTAAGAGGCACTTGACCATAGTAAGTAGACGGGGTGGGTGCTACTGTATCGTAGAAGTCTCCAGCGAGACTACCATAAATATCATTTCCTGGCACAGAGCTGTAGAATGTTTTTTGATAAGTTGTCATGGGCTTATTCGAGATTGCTACAAAGTTGTGATTAGTTTGTGGTGAATTTTTATAGAGTGCTTCATTAGCCGCTTGTGTAGTGCCATAGTTATCACGAGAGATCGTTTCATACCAAATTTTATTAACAACAGCTGTAGTTTCATTCTGTGGTAAATTAATCTGTTTTTGTAGAAGATTTGTTGTTTCATAAGTTGAATAGTAGCCGGACTGTCTTGAGGCAGAAGGAAAATTTGATGTAACCTGAAAAGAGTTAATGTTCACCTCTTTTTAAATAACCTCTTTTTATTTACAAATTGGGTACCTCATAGTGTGATGGTTGCACTTTTTGGTAGATTCCAATATTATTAACTTTATGCGCAGCACCATTAAATTTTGACGATGTTGGAGATGTGTTTAAGACCTTTGTAGGCCTGTACTCCTCGGTGATAGCTGATATTGATGTATTTTTGCATATGTCCTCTTTGGAGTAGGCTTGAACTGAATTTACGTTCAAATTTGATGAATTCGTTTCACTTTTATACATATCCTTTTCTAGCTCAGCTATAAAGGACTTATCTAATTTTTTCTCAGAAGTAATATTATCGTCCAGAGTAATATTACTTAGGTTTACTACTATTGAATCATTCAGCGCTGATGCTAAATCACTTTGTGATGAACTGGGCAAGTTTTCGTTACTTTGTGGCTGAGTGTGATGTGTGGGGACATTTTCTGTGTAAATTAAAGTTTTCTTCGCTGAAGGACTGTACACAGGCTCCGTAAAGTTTGAATCCCATTTCTGTTTTGCAATAGCACCCTTCGAGGGTGAGTTCCGATTATCTGCTCGGTGTAGGCTATTGCATATTTCTATTAGGGATTGCGAACTATTTGCACTACCTACATTGCTGTACCAGTTTTCGGTTGGTCCCAAACTGGTAACTGAATTAAAAGCATTATCAGATATTGTAGATGTATCGAAAGGGTCGCTAACATCATCAGACTTGCTTGAATTTGAGGCAAGTGCTTGGCTAAATTCAACTGTGTTCGAATATGTTGGTGGCATTTGGTAGGGTGGCGGTTCAATACGGTTAATGTAAGTAGGAATGGAATTTGAACCAGACTCCTCCTCACCGACAGTTGGTACTTCGATAGGAGCATCCAAAATGCATATGGAATCATCAACAAAGGTATTCTCAGAAATCAGGTGATTTTGACTCGCTGCGGGTTCTATCCCTTCTGGAGATAGATCTATAAGAATTCCTTCTTCTTGTTGACCATCTGATTTAAAATTGGACATTTTCGGCTGGGGAGGTCGTACAGGCTTATTCCGTTGCAGCGTCTGATCGCTTCTTTCATTGATCAACTTATTGTAAGCAAATAATTTAACAGCATTGCTTTTACGTTCCTTTACTTGATACGAAGAGCATTTCTTGCGGCGATCCAAATGCTTACCATCTGCAAAAACAGGCGAATATTAATTAGCTATAAAAATAATGGAAGGTGTTCAACCTCTTAATTGAACCCCTCCATCCATATAAGCGGGATCTAAAAATGTAGGACTCCCCCAAGAAGGACCAAATGGAGACCCATGACCTGTATGACGCAATGTATCGTGTAAAGGGCGACTTATATCAGAGTTTAGTTTCGGTTTTTCGAGAATAATTCTAGAATGCACCAACTTTAACATTAAATCCTCATTTGCTTAGGCAAAAATTTGTTACCTGGGGAATATACCAATTTCAAAGGTCCTTTGGTTTTGTCCTTTGATCAATTTTAATTCCGGTCGCCCATCAATAATAGCGATTAAATCGCCTTCCTCGACTTGCAGTCGATTTGATTCGTTGTATGATGTGACCGATCTCAGGAGAAGTGGTGGAGACGCGGCCAGAAATTCTCTATAATAAAACATCAGTTTAAAAGTATTTAATCTTTTATATAAATTTTACTTTATGGCAGCAAATGTGGGTCGTTCTGAAGGCGTCTTATCCCAACATTGTAACATTAACTGATAGACATCGGGAGGACATGCCTCTGGATGGTGAAGCCGTTCTCCTTCTTTGTGTATTTTTCTTAAAATTTGTTGACCATTTAAACCAACCCATGGGTCCTCTCCAAAAGTGAACATTTCCCACAAAGTAACAGCAAACATCCAAGTATCTGATGCATGACTAAATTGCCTGTAAAGTAGTGATTCTGGGGCGCACCATGGGAAGGGAACCTTTTTGTGCTCTGTCATAACATAACAATCCTCTTGTTGGGGCAGCACCCGCATCAGACCGAAGTCTCCAATTTTAATTTTATTTCCTGACGCCAGCAGAACATTTCTGCATGCAAGATCTCTGTGTAAAAACCTCTTACTTTCCAGATAAGCCATTCCAGTTGCTATTTGAACACACCAATTCCAAATAGTTGGTAGAGGCGTATTTTTACATTGCTTCCTCAACGTATCCAAAAGTGATCCTCTTTCAGCCAATTCAGTGACCATCATCATCGGCTGGGACAGAACTACTCCATGCAATCTGATTAAGTTTGGATGATCCAAACTGTGCATATGTTGTACTTCATGAAAGAAATCCTCAATAATTCCCGGTTGGTTTAGATTATCAGCTTTAAGCACTTTAACAGCGACAGGCACCAGCCTATTTCCTGGAGCGTTCCATTCCCCCTTTCTGACCACACCGAAGGAACCGTCCCCCAACTTAACACCCAAAGTAACATCCTTTTCGTGGATCAAACAAGTGAGTGATTTGTATTGTGTCGATTCACTAGGAGGATTGCTCTGTTTTTTACTGGGCTGCTTACCGCCACCTATAAGTTTCGAAAGAATATTCTTCCGCCATTGTTGAGCCTTCTTTTTCCGGACTGCTTCCATGAGCCGTCGTACAGCTGGCTTTCCAAGGCCACATTTTTCAAGATCGTCTGAATGGACGTAATCGAAATGTGCTAATCGAGTTACTTGCAAGTCATCTCTAATGCGATTTAAGAATTGCTCTAATTGAACTTCCCGGAGGAGCTCATCCAACCATTCTGTTTCAGGATCAGCCATTGTTTTCTATAAAGTAGATGAAAAAACACGTTTTTTAAACGTTTTATGCAACTTTTTTTTAATATATATAGGAGGATTGTTAATTTCCTAATCAAATTTTGATACCGAAACGATTAATCATTAACGTTTTTATAACTTAATATTTATACAAACTTTTGTTTCTTTTTGATAATTCTGTGAAATTACGGTAATTTTTTAGAATTTATTTGTTTGTCAGATAATATTCCGTAAACGATTTGTTTTTGTTTTAATCTGGGAGATTTTTTCGTATGTCCCCATATATTGCAGGATGCTTATGAATATCTATAGAATTTGTGCGGAAAAGCAAGAATGCCTATGCAAAATGTATCATTCAAACCTGACTTTCAAGATCTTAAAATTTTTTACGGAAGTTTTTAGTAATATCTACATTCCTCAGCATTCTCAAAGGTCAAAACAATTGCAGAAAATTGAAAGAAAAACTAACTGAAGCTCGTCAAATGTGCTTATAACCAAAACGAATGAATCCTATAGAAACAAATCTCGACGAGGCATATTCTAACATCCAGTTAATTTACACAAGGAGTTGGCTATCCAATGAAGAAAGCGAAAGTGACCTCCTCTTAAGGAAATTGACCTATTAATTAACAAGATCAAGATAATCTTCCCGGAAGCACGCAGCCTATAATGGGGGAAAGAACAGCGCGTGTATATCTTGACTTATTCAAAAGATCAATAATTTACACTGATAACGACTGATAACTACTGAACAGTCGATCTGTCTCGTGGGGCTTTCTTCGCCGGAGGAGCAGCTTTTTACAGAATGAACTGCTTATTCTATATTGGGTTTAAAAGCTTTTCATTGAGCCGCTTGGGCACGATGACGACGATGACAAATGTGAGTCAAGGCCAAGGTTCATTTGTTTCAATCATTACTGGGCACGTGCAAATAAAGGTGTGGGTGCTATTTAGGGAAGCTTGGGTCATCGGGGCTTGCTCGAAACGGAACTGAGCAACCGTAGCAACAACCCAAGAAGTCAGAAAATTGGCGCTTGAATTATTCTAATTCCTCATATTCGTTTCAGTCTAAAGACCTAATTTTTAATTTGCTTTTGCTTTTCTCCCACGCCTGAAAGCCGATTGGTCTTAATGGTTTTATGCAACAGGCTGGTGCTCGCAGCCATGCATATTAATGGGAAAAGTAGTTTCCCCACGGAAATATTCATCTTCGGCTGCCAGCAAAATCAGAAAAGCAGGCAGTGTTTCGCAATTTACACTACTCCAAGTGTAGAAATTCCAATTAACTCTCGTTCACAGTGAGGTGTAACTGCTCACTAACTTTGGGGCGACACGATCGCGGACATGTGTGCTTTGCATGTAAATGAAGTTCTCTGCCCATCCTTGTTCTGACCACATGGAGCCTCTTTTACATATTGCAGAATAATTTTAATAAGAGAAGCTTGATCCAACGACTCCCACAATAACTTGGGCGCATCACTGCGGACTTTCTCCGCATCTTCTTTCTGGTCGTTGGTGGCTATCAGTTAAGAAAATCACAGTAGTCACATCGCATTTCCATTTCAGTTAATTGAAATTCATTGTTATTCGCGCTGGTCACACACAGCCAAAGGATCCGAGTGATTTCTTTGCACAAAAAACGGCAGGTGCAACATGTTGGTAGAATGCCATTTTCGTGTGGCTTTAAGATGAACAAAGTAAACAGCTGTCATCGCAACTTACAAGAACTTCTGGGGTGCCCTACCGCACGTTGGAAGATCTCGGCATTTTGCTCTCTGAAAGCACTGTTTTTCTAGACAAGACGTCCGCACGATTTAGCAAAACATTTGTTGACGTTGAAACTTTGCACGCACTGATTAATAATTGGCACAAAAACTACAGAAATCTGCAAACATCGCCTCTACAAGCAAAACAAATCACCACGGCTGTCACATTATTCCACTGAACTTAAATACGGGCTGGATTATTCCACGATTATTTCAAGAGAATCAATTTGATCGGTGAGGAAGAACTCTCATTTTACAACTACACGTGCAAAATTTGTCTCTCTTCATAACGTTCCGTTTACAAAAACTGAATTTAATATTTGAAATTAAAAAGCGTTGAATATTTTTTAGTTTGAAATAATTTAAAATTGATATCTTTTCTTAATTATTACCTTATTATGGTTTAATTTACATACAAAAACAAAGATTCTAGTGTATATTAACATTGCAATCGCACACCACACACATTCCCATGCTATTCCAGTTTTCAGTCCGCATTTCTTTTTTTTTTTTTGTTCAGAACACGCAGCCGTTGGTCTTTTGAATATTTTGTTTGGGAGAGGATAAAAGTTGTGAATTTGTACTAATTTTGTGCGATTAAAAAGTGTTTTATGTGCTATTTTGTCGATTTTGCGTTGCGTTTTTTTTAGAATAAGCTTATGGAGGATATAGCGAAAATCGCAGGAACAATCTTGGAGAAGATCGACAACATCGTGGTCAGATATGATTCTGACGTCCAGGTTCGTCCTTTCACGAGGCTTCTGTTATCAATTTCTGTGTTAATTGAAATGTTTGGTTGGGATTGTTTCCTATTTCCCTTTGCCTTTGCTCGATATTTCGTGATTTGTAGTCAGTTACGACGGTAGAGGATCCAGAAATATTTAGCTTATTAAATTGACTTGATGTAAAAGAATTTCGATCCTTTGTTTACATCAGTGTTCAAGTCACCGAATAATCGCGCCTTATAAAGAGGAGTATTTTGCCTCAATGTTGTTTTTATATGGCGAGGTAAACGCAAAATGAGTAGTTCGAGTGTGCTGCAATTGACCAGCCTACGACGGAGTAATGAAGCCCATGTCTAGAACAGATAGTACCCATTTTCGCAAATCATTTCACAGAATCCTAGAAAATTAACCACAAGGGCTAATGTAGCTGGAAACTTATTCGAAAAAATTATGTTACAGAAATGCAGGCCTGCATTTTGTACGTTTTCGTGTTAATTATTACAAGCGTAAATTTTCTTAATATCTTTAACACGGCTTGAAATTCCAGTTTAGACCGCTTATAATTTCCATTATAATTTGTTCCATTTCCATAATTCCCAGCAGTTCATTTGCAATTGTGGTCCCGCTAGCGTTGGTAGCGCTGTGTGACAAAGTGTTTTACATAACCAACGTTCTGGGCCCAGTATCTGTGCTGAACAATTCTGTAGATTTTACGCGACAAAAAGGCTTGTAAAAATGGCTCGACGTATTACGCAGTCTACAATTAATTGGGCAGCATTAGCAGAACGTGTACCACCAGCTCAAAAAGCCAATTTTACGGCATTCAAATCGAGGAGTGATAACTACTTGAGGAATGTGTTAGCTAACCCCGAAAAACCCCCAAAAATTGACTGGGCTTACTATAAGAAAATAGTTCCAATCCCAGGAATGGTTGACAAGTTCCAGCAGCAGTATGAGGCAATCAAGGTGCCATATCCGGTTGATAAAGTAACACCCGAAGTTGAGGCTCAGAAGAAGGAAGCTCAGGCAGAGATCACTAAATTTGTCAGCGAATCTAATAATCGCATTGCTGGCTATGAAAAGGAAATTGCCCACTTAAATTCTTTGCTACCATACGACCAAATGACTATGGAGGACTACCGCGAAGCATTTCCAGAGAGCGCTTTGGATCCCATCAATCGTCCAACACTCTGGCCACACACTCCAGAAGACCAATTGGATGCTTCACAAACTAAACATTAGAAAGTTTCAAATTATTTGCTTTCAAACGTAAGGAAAAAGTAAAATCATCTTAGAAAATTGCATAAAGGAGAAGGAAGAACGAACGATTCTCTTACTGTATCTGTTTGATGAATAAATAAAACGAAAACTTATAACTAGTCTTTTACTTGTTGTCCCCGTAATAGATCTATTACACCAAGTAGGAAACTATCTTTCAAAATTAAATATTATCTTCTAGAATGTGTTGGGCACTCTTGATAATATTGTGAGTACTGCCAATGGATCCCTTTCGGCTTTGCAGAAAACGAAAAAGAAAACTAAACGTGTGGTGCGAGCACATGACACCGATTGTAATTATTTGTGCAAGTTCCAAACAAATAAATTAATAACAGACATCTTTTAGCTGACGAAAGTATAGTTTCCGAAAAGCAAGCTCCTACCATCGTTACAGAAGTGCAGACTGCAAAGGAGGCAATAATACTCGCCAAAACCTTCTCTGAGGAAATAGAGGCAAGGCCCTCGCGACCAGTTCGAGCTGCGAAACTTAAAGTCGAGCATAGCTTGGTAAGATCTTCTTAAGCTATTCTAAAACATAGTAACATTTCTTCATTTCTGCCCACAGAAAGAACAGTCATTAAGGGGGAAATTGAGAAGGCCAAGTGATAACGAATCAGTCTTAAACAGCAACAAACAGAAAATCAAAAACGAGCGAGAAAGTGTTGAAATTGAAAGTACTGCACAAGATAAAAAGACGGCTGCTGAAGCTTCAGAGAAAATAGAACCAGTTAAACGAAAGTCAAGCGATGAAAATGGCCTTGAAGGTCAAAAGGACGAAGAGCCATCCAAAAAAGTAAAGGTTCAATGTATTACGTGTTTTTTCTTTTGTTCAAACATTTTGTTCTACACAATTATTGTGAATTATCTTTGTAGTATTATTTCCACAGAAGTAGTAAAAAGTCGAGGGTACATGAAAAGCATTTAATTAAGTTTTATAAACTTGTATGTTTTACTATTATCTAGTCTTACGAAAGTTAAAAATATTGCGTGCAACTGGCACTCAAAAAATAAATACTTGCAGGTAGACGAATCTTTAGTAATTGTTAATAATAATGAACAATTTACCGTTGAGATCTCCGATGAAGAAACTGGAAAAATGCCTCCACCAGCTTCAGTACCAAAAAAGAGTTTGTATTACGATTTAAAAAAATGGCAAATATATTTAATTTTTAAATTTAGAAACTACGAAGAAAAAGGTTGATAGCACTCCCAACATTTCAGAAGTAGAGAACGTTAGGACGGTTAAAACTGAAAAGGAAAGTCTGGAAAGATGCGGTAGTCAAAGAGATTCTGTTCCATTGGTTGAATCTGTTCACGTAGTATGTTTAAGTTATATTTTGGTCTTAATAATATCGCTTTTTAATTCTAGATTGAGACTAAAAATATAAAAACGGAAAAAGACAATAATGATAGGAAAATTCTATCATCCGACGATAAAAAAGTTCCACCTAAAAAGCGAGCTAGAAAAAAGAAGCACAGACCAATAAAAGAAGAGAAAATTGATGAAGAGGAAGAAGATAATCAACAGGAATTTGAAAGTCCTGTAAAGGAACAGACAAGGCCGAGTACTAGAAGTGAAAAAGAGAAGAACACCAGCTTCGAGTCTATTTACGAGGACGCAATTTCTGAGAATACAAACAAATTTCAAACTAAAGAGTCTGAAGTAATTCCTAAATCCCAGCCTGAGAAAATCGATGAAAATGTGGAAAAGGCCACAGATGTTACATTTCAGTCTGCGATTGAAGCTCCAATATCTAATTCTATTGTTAATTCTTGTGCGCAAGCGACCTTTATTATGGCGAATGATGACCAATTAACCCCTGAGGTTTTGAACAACAATAATCAAACATTTGTAACTTCTAATGCTCCGCAAACAACATTTGTAATGAATAGCGATGAAAAGAATCATAAAATTCTGGCAGTTATTTCAAATGATGCTACATTTAATGTGGATGTTCCCGAAGTTGCAAGGGATTTGGATGAAGACAAGAACGGAAACGTTTTGGAGAACAGTATTCTTACTGAAGATGAGTCTATGGAGGAGCTTCTTCCACTGACAAAACCATTGATGCCTTCCAAGGCCAAAAAGGAGATTTTCAAGTGAGTTTATAAAACATATTAAAACTATTTTAACTAACTTAAAATTTACCATTTTAGTCCATTTATCCAGAGTCCTGTAAAGAAAAAAGTAGAGGCATTCGAAAAACACGCTAGTATTATAAACCAGTCGCCGGCATCACAAAGGCAAACACGAAATAGGACTAAATTGCAAATTACTAAGGAAAATAGGGAACCTCAGGTATAATGTGAAATTAAAGTTTTTAGCAAATTTAAATTATATAATAAACATTTTTCAGACTTATATTAGTAGCAAAGTTCTTACTCCCAATCTAGGAACTAAAATAAGTCGGTTACTTACACCTACTCAGCAGGTAATAAATCATTGACGATTCCCTTATTTTGTCTGTTACTGAAACTATTTCTAGAACAATATCACGCCGAATATATTTAACAGCCTTAAAACTCCAAGTAGCGTCCCGACAAAAATCCCTAACTTACCAAAACCACAAGGAAAGACTTCGTCATCAACAACAACAACAAGTAAAACCGTTTCTCTATCTCGAGAGAACAGTACTGAAGATGTGAAGAAGAGTACCACAAGGATTCAGGTAGGCGTTATAAATATTGATTATAAATTTTTTGTGACATATTATTAAAGCAATTAGAAGAAAAGAAGAAAAAACGTGAGCAAAAGCAGCAATTGGCCACTCAAATGCGTGAAGCCAAAGAAAAAGAAAGGGCAGAAAAACTGAAGAAATTGATGGAAGAGCGCGAAGAGAAGGCTCGTCGAAAAGCTCTAGAAGCTGAAGAACGGAAGCGACAGCTTGAGGAAATCAATAGAAACTTAAAATTGCAAGAAGAAAAGCGGGAAGCTCAGAAGCGGGCGGAAAAACAGAGGTTGCTGGAAATGGCTGAAGCTGCTAAGAAAGAGCGTGAAATGATGGAAGCAATTAGGATGCAAAAGTCCAAGGAGAAGCTTATGCAGGAAAAGAAATTACTTGAACAGAAGCTTATGATGAAGAAGGTAGCTGCCCAGAATGCAGCCTATAACTTTAATATGTTAAACAGTGACGATTCCACAGACGATGAGGGGAAACCAAGCACTTCGAAAAGACCACCACCACCAACATGGAGTAAATGTATACATAATTGTGACTTGGATTTTGCCAATTGTCTTATTAATTTTATTTTTGTTTATTTTATAGCGTCAGCTCGGCAATTATTAATCGAAAGGCAGTCACATCTCCCCACAAAGATCATCGATAGTTTCTTTTCAGTACAACCAATGACGCCAGATTTGAAGGAAATCTTCCCAACTTTAGATGCTCGATATCTTAAACGGAATTCAAGTGTATTCTGGAAGACGCCGCCAAGGTATTCCCAGCTGCCCAAGTACTAGCTATATTTTTTTTATTTTTTAAATTCAGTATTTAAGATTTTAAGAACACTTCACTTATTATTAATGTTTTCTTTTTGGAATGAATTGCCTATTGACTTCGCATTCGCAATGTTATTACAAATTAATTTTAAGATTTCTTATGTTATATTTGCATATTTGCGATGGACGAGCAAGGTTAAAATACACTTTTATTAAAAAGAAAAATGCCTTTTATATGAATTTTCTACCGCGCATTGTATAATTTCTTTAGGAAGCATGGAGGATTTAACAGGGTCTTATTAATAAAGGAGAGTGTAGTAAAAAGTTCTTCAAAAGAGGTTTCGCACATTTTTATTTAAACATGGCAATATAAAAGTTAAAACTTTTCTCTAAACAACTTTACTCCCAGGTGGGTTAATATTTAGGAAGCTGTGAATATCTGGGAGGAGTTTTCCACATAATGCTCGAGTTTCGTTTTAAATACATGGGATTTATTGACGGGAAAATTTCCTTTAAATCGGGATTCAAAGGTTCAACCGAAAAAAAAGAATCTATCACTTTAACCGGCATATAACTTTGAGATTCAATGCGTAAATTGCGCAATGCAGCTAGAAAAAAATTACTTGAATGCATCTAATTTATATGGAAATAAGAAGGCATTTACTACTTCTACTCCATGATGGCGGTAGAGGTCTTTTCGAAGATGGTTTATGTTCATCGTCCGTAGAATCTTCACTGCCCAACATATTGAAATCATATGATTCTTTGGACTCCCCAATCGCCTTGATATTTTGAATGGCCTCTAAAATTTTCTGCTCATCAGCGGCTTGTCTTGCTAGCCGCTCTTTTTCCTTCATCTCAACTTCGAGCCGTTTTTGTTCTAGCCTACGGAGGAATTCTTCTTGTTGCTGCATCTGAAGTTTATCCATTAAATTGCTTGAGTGATTGCCAGACGGTTTTTTTAAATTGGTTTCTTCGGGTTGCCGTTTTTTTCGGATCTCTTCACGTTGTTTGCTTTTAATATTTATCGAAGATGGTTTTTTAAGTTCTTGCTGGAATTGAAGCATTTTTGATGTTGGAACCATTTCATAGTTATTAAGTGTAGATATTACAGCTAATTTTCCTTCTGTGACACTATTGCTAAATGTTGCTTTAGCTGAAAAAGATTTTGTTGTAGTAATTGGGCCTTTGTATTGTTTATTGCTGGAATTTATTTTCTTTAAAGGCACCGAACACGGAGTCGTGGTTTTCTTTGTCTAGAACGAAAGAAATCTTATTAAACAAAGTTTTTGTAAAAGCGTAGATTTACAGACCTGAAGGTCAGGCGTTTTAAGTGTTAGATTATTCCCTAAAGGCGGAGTAACTATATTGTTTTGGGGTTTCTATAATAATAAAGGAGAATATTTAATATTAAAGTAGAAACTGCTTTTAAATAAAATTTTTTTATTTTTAGAAATACATGTTTTTTCCAAAAACAATTAGTATCAAAGTTACCTTTAGATATATGTTGAGGTCTTTAATTTTCTTGGAATTCTGTTTTGGAATGGCACCTTTGCTTTTTTGTAAATTGGTACTATTTTCCCTTAGTGGTTTTGGACTTCTGAAATAATACTGAAATAAATCAGCGAATTTAAAATTGAAAATAACGTACTCAACAGTAGCAATAATTTGCCGATCTTCTGTTTTTTCCTTCAAATTAGTGGGAATGTTAACATTTTGAATATCATCCTTTCCATTTTTATTTACATGTACGAAAGTAGTTTCGTTGGACTCAGCCAGTATATTATTTTTATTTTCATCCGAAATTTTGGAAATAACAACAAATGTCGATTCTGGCAAAACAGCAAAGGTTTCATCGACTGGTGGTTGAAGAATAGTGGCATTTTTTGAAATACCATTTGCAATCGCGAAAGTCTCATCGCCACCAGACTGCCACTGATCAACAGCAACAGGATTAGAGTTAGTCTGGTCTAGTACGATTATTGGCTTAGGCAGATCTGGTGTTGGATTTTCTGCCAGAGCATCCTCATAAATTGTTTGATTACTTATATTTCCATTTCTGCCTTCAATATTGTTGGTATCCACATTCAGTGAATTTTGTATAATTGTTGATTTATTTTTTGTATCATATTCGGGCCTACTTGAAGATATCTAAATTTTTTTTTATAACAGAATTAAGGCCAACTTTATGGAAGACAAACATACTTTTGAAAATGCAGATCTAGTTACACGCTTTTCAGACAATTCAACAATGATCGGCTCATCTGTTTTCTCCTCTTTTATTTTAGCTTTGCTAGATTTAGTTTTGTCGGCTATTTTGGTTGGCATTTGTTGTGATTGGTCTATAAAAATATTTTTCTTATTCTTATTATTTATACGCAAGAAAAAAAGTAGAGTAATATAGACGGGTTGTTTAAGATATTCAGTTAGTTTTTAAGGGTGTTTATAGAATATTTCATGAAAATACGTATATACAAATATTCCCTGTTAACTACTGACGTTAGGCTCTACGTAAAGATGAATTACCTTCTTCGTCCTCCTCAGATAATATAATAATGGATGATTCTTTAGGTATAATTTCAACTGAGGAATTTACCTGCCCGTAAAAAATGGAAGATAGTATGATAGAATTCATCAACAACACGAAAAAATACCGAAAGGCTTTCTTTACTTAAACTTCGACTCAAGTCTTCTGGGTCAAGGCTATTTTTTACATTTTCATGTGCTATTCGCTTTTTTCGACTGTTTTTCGGTTTAGGCTCTTTCTTTATTTTCTTCTCAATGCTATCCCTATAATCGCTTATGTCGCTGTCGGATATGTCCACTTCTCCTACTTGCCTCAGTTTCATATTGGGAGGATTATCAATAGAAGTCTCTACCTTGAAACTGGTCTGGAGGAAACAAACGACATAGACTAATTCCATCTATTAGTTATAATAAAAGATACCATCTGTAGGGCTTTGGTTTTGGCAGCTCTTGGCAAACGTCGAGACTCGTTAAAAGCACTCTGCAACGTTAAATTTGTATTCGATTGTTCTAAGAATTATACGAAAAACAATTAATATAAATCGACAAAATGAATATTTATCTTACCAGTTATATTAACTGTTTCATTTATACGTTTCGCTTTTTTCTTCTGTTGCTTTGGTGTTTTCTCAATTGTTCTTGATTTGCTAACAATAACATCGAGCTTGTCTAGTAATTGCTAAATTTATAAAGTATTCAAGCTCAATAAATAAAAGAATAGAAAATTGTTATTAAACCTTTATGTCTCCTAATCTGTTTTGTTCAATTAACTGTACTTTTTCTGATAGTTTTACAATTTCGCTAGAAAGCTCCTCCATCCCAAAAAACTAACTTTTATTTGTCTGACACTTTTGCTTAATATTTTTATTTATTTGACACTACTGAAAAAACGAAATAAGTTCAAAGGTAAAGATAACAAGTATTCTCAAAAATTTGTACTTGAATTCTAGGGAAAATGTCTTCTGATTTGTATGGACAAGATTAATTACTACCGTAGTGTATATTTAAAGTAGTATTGGCACTATTTGGGATATTTTAGGGATATTAAAGGTTCTCAAACTCGTTGACTTTATTTTAACACTATTCTGTAAAATTTTTGTGTTAGACTTATTTTAGAATTATAATTCAGGTTTAAAAAATTAGTACAAAAAATCTTTATTAATTTTTGCTATGTATCTGATTTTCTTTAGTAACTTATATAAAGTGTAGTAAATATTTAATTTTTTTTTAAATTTATAGAGCAATTAAAAAAAAATCAACTGAATTTCTTTGCTGATAAATATCATCAGTCTTATTTAATTGAATTTAACACAACAGGCAGCTTCAATTGAAAACGCAATTCTTTCAATTCGATCAATTCGATTCCGTCATTCTCGCGGGCATCAATGACCGCAAGAAGCGCCCATTAATTGGTCCATCTTCCTGAGGTGGACTTTGGTTAGTTTCCATCCAGCTACGTTGCGACACAGTAAAGAGAAACTGCCACTATACATAGATTGCATCAACGTCTTTTTAGTCTGAATCCGACGCACTATCGCTGCTGTTTACCTGTGCCTAATCCGCCAGACAGTTTACACTACGATTACTATTTTTTTTCTCAGGTGTGTTCTGGTGCGTTGAGATACACGCGTGCTTTTATTCGCGTATTGCAGAATGTAGTTAATTGCAAACATAAAGATTTAAAGTGACTAAAGCTGCTGAGTTTGCAGTATAGTTTTTTATGCTGGAGGTGCATGTTGTGAATTCTTTAAGATAATCATTTTAAACTAATTTTATCAAAATCTTCTTTAAGTGACTTGTTCTTTCAAGCATAGTGATTTAAATTTTCGTGGGTGATTTTTTTTATATAAAAGAGGCTTTAGTTTGTTTGGATTAATCATCTACTTTTTGAATATAATTGAATTGCACGCGGTACGCTATTTTAACGATTTTTATAATAACAAACAAAGAAATAGCGATAAAGGGACTTTATGAGTATAGTTAGATATTTTGATTAACATCACAACACATTAAGTAACAGACCAACAATCATAAAAATATTATCTCAAAATTAATTTTATGTTTTCAGTTTAACGACATTTTAATAGAAGCAAAAGATTTGTGATCATAAAAAATCTCTTCTACAACAATGCAGGAAACGATGATATATGATACACATGTTTCCAGTGTTGAATTAAATCAAGGTAAAATTCGATCAGCGAAACTGGTTTACTTTGTAAAGTTTTTATTTGACTAACTGTCGTCGCCCCTGGTTCTGTTCAGACTTTGTCTGTTGTGATCCAGTAATTTCAATTAATGGTTTTAGAAGGTTTAATTCTTTTGTGTAATAATCGTAATATTCGATTGAATGCAACGCAGATAGTGCAATTATTTAAAAAAGAAATATGTGTTATTAATAACATTGCCTTTTAAATAGCATTCGAAGTGCGTGTAATTCACAATTACAAGTTTATTTTAATTTTGAAAATCTATTGAAGCAGAATAAGGAAAAAGTGCTTTACACTTGGTGCGACTATTTTTTAATTAAACATTTATTTGTTTATTTATAATATTGAATAATGTGGCTTTTATATGATTATCAAGTTTTGAATATTCTCAGTAAAGAACTTAAAAGAAACGATACTCTTTGAAATGAATAAGCAAGAAAACTGAAAATTAAGAATTTAAATTTAATGTTTATAAAGTAAATAAATATATAGGCTTGTCAAAATATTACCTTATAGAACTCTGTTAATTCTCATTTAAACAGGTACGGTATTTAAATTTTATTGGTACTCACTGATTTAGAAATGCAATTTTAAATTTTCAGTTTCAATTTGGTTTTATAAGTTATTATGAAAGTAACATTGAGCGTTAAAAAAATATTCAACGGATTCATGTAAGACCTAGAAAGTGAAAGCATACAGGCGACATTGTATTAAAGACTGCTATTGGATTAAAGAAACTTCGCTATTAAGCAATATGTAAATAAAAAATGTGAAACCGAAGGTTTTTGATTTGTACTTTTATAGCAAGTTGTGAAAGTGTCGAAATGTACTACCAAAAATTGTTGAAGAGTTAATCGCAAGACAAAAGCAGTTGCATCATTAAAAGCTTCCATAGGTGGATACGAACTATAGAAAAGTTTTTTGATTTTCACATCGACGCAACAGAGACTTTCAACTCAATCGGAAATTAATTTCACTTTGAGTGAGATGCAGCCCTCTTAAGAATGCGTCGTGTTAATCACATTATATATGTACATATGTTACACTCTGCAGCCTAAATAGCAGCTTAACTAAACAAATTTGGGAAAATGAGGTGTTGTTAGTTTCGTTCTGATCTTGTAGCAGGGATTGAAGCATTATAACATAAGTTATTTAAAATGAATAAACGTCGACAACTATTGTGCGAATTTCAAAGATATTAGGGCATAGATTGTACTAAACTAAAATTAAATTACCATTTATAATTTTTTTAAATGAGACAATTTATTTCTATTACATTAAACATTTTCCAGGATAATGTCTAATCCAAAGTCTAGGTAAATTTAAAATTTTTTGTACGTGATCGTAATGGCCAATGAAAATGGCTATTATAACTATGGATATTCTGGACAACAAACTTCGGCAAATGAAGATATTCATAAATTTCAATGTCCCGAAGTCTTTACGATAGAAGATTTCAATAAACCGCTTCCACCGCAACTTCTAAATTCAATAACAATCGAAAATGTAAAAAACATTGATATGAGAATATATTTGAGTAATTTTTAAATAATGTTTCTATTAGGTTCAATCGACTGTTAATAAAAAGGATCGTGACAAATGGGGCAAGGATATAGAATTCCTTTTATCCTGTATCGCCCTTTCAGTAGGTCTAGGCAACGTTTGGAGATTCCCATTCACAGCTTTGGACAATGGAGGTGGAGCTTTCCTCGTTCCTTATATAATAGTTCTTCTCTTAGTGGGAAAACCAGTCTATTACATGGAAATGCTAATTGGACAATTTTCCAGTCGTGGGAGCGTGAAAGTATTCGACATGTCACCAATTATGCGAGGTAACACTTTATTATGCTAATTGTATAAATTCAATTGAGGAAAATGATCACTCAAGGTGTAGGTTATGGTCAGGTGTTATCAACTGCAATCGTTATGACATACTACGCATCACTGATGGCCTTAACCATTCGATACTTTGTCGCCTCTTTCAGTTCAGTGCTTCCGTGGAGCAATTGCAAGCCTATGTGGAGAGAGCCATGCGTGGACTCGAGTTTTAGAAATATTAGCCATGCTTTCAACAAAACGCGTCCACCAAGCACTTCGGCGGAACTTTATTTTCTGTAAGATTCTGACTTGGGCGGTCCTTGAAATATTTAAGATGATGATCTTCTAGGAAAGAAATCCTCAGGGAAACCAATTCTATTGATGATGGAATTGGACATCCTAATTGGGATCTTGTGCTGGGTCTCGGTTTCTCTTGGACGTTGATTACATTGATTTTAATTAAAGGTACTTTTAGATACTTAAAAATTCAAAGAGTACATTTTTTGGACTTAAAGGGAAATTAAAACGGTTTATTGAAAAACAAGATTCCATTTTTTACATTATTGAAACTGCATTTAAGATTAGTAAAATTGGACAGAAAATAACTTTTTTAAAAAAAAAATTTTACAGGTGTTCGAAGTTCAGGAAAGGCTTCATATTTTCTAGCAATTTTTCCATACGTGGTCATGGGAATTTTGCTAGTAAGAGCTTTAACATTGCCAGGTGCTGTGAATGGTGTGATATATTTCATAAAACCACAGTGGGACAAACTTTTGGCTCCCAAGGTAAAAAAAGATAAAATAAAAATGTACAAGAAAATGAGATAATGTTGCTAAAGTTGTTAAAATGAAAGTAAACATTTAAAAAATTTTAATCTTCGGTTAAGAGACCTTCAATTCTCATAAAATTAATTGTCAATGTTTATAAATTAAAATATTTATTGAGATATTAAATTGGAATGTCCTTATCTGGAATATTCGTTTGATGAATTTTATATGCTGTTATCAATAAGTGGCTACTTTTTGTCTTTAGTAAGGTAGTGAAAAACGTATTTCATACGGTTATTAAATATTTCAGGTATGGTATGCCGCAGTAACTCAGGTCTTTTTCTCATTAGCCATATGTTTTGGTAATATTATAATGTATGCTTCATACAATCGATTTTCGCACAATATATTTAGGTAAGTGGCCACAATGTATGAAAGGAAATAATTCAGAAAATAAATTATATTTTCTATCCAACTAACTATCTAGAGATGTTACTATTATAACATCTCTTGATACTTTCACGTCCCTTCTGGCAGGTGTGATAATTTTTGGAATATTAGGAAATCTATCATACGAAACGGGTCAGTCGGATGTTAGTAAAGTAGTAAAAGGTGGTTCTGGACTGGCTTTTGTTTCATATCCAGATGCTATTGCTAAATTTGAATTCATACCTCAGGTAATTACATTTTTTCTGTATAGTATCATTTATTATAAGTATTCATTTATTGTCTTTTAATTTTTTCTTATAGATTTATTTAAAGTTTGGAAAAAATTAAAGTTTAATAGGAAACTAAGTGCTTTTATAAAATTGTACATGATCTGATTTAAAAATTCAAAATTGCAAATTTAAGTTAAGTAAAAATCATTCAGTAGGATATTTAAATTCCAATGAAGCTGAATGATAACCATAATAAGATAAATAAAATCTTAATTTACAGGTATTCTCTGTGCTGTTCTTCGTTATGTTGTTTGTTTTAGGCATTGGCAGTAACGTCGGAATGGCTTCTTGTGTGATGACTGTGATAAGAGATAGATTCACTAGAGTCAAGCACTGGACTGTAGCTGTTTTAATGTCAACGGTTGGATTTTGTATCGGAGTTGTCTATTTAACGCCTGGAGGACAGTACGTCCTCAATCTATTAGATTTCTATGGAGCTTCTTTTGTTGCTTTCGTCCTGGCAATAGCTGAATTGATAACTATTGGATGGATATACGGTATTACTTAATGTTTTTATTAAAAATGTCCTCCTACTGCAGGTTAAATTTTGTCAAAAGGTGTTAAAAGGCTGTGCAAAGACATTGAATTTATGTTAGGAATATCAACTGGTATTTACTGGAGAATATGTTGGGGAATTATAACTCCTCTTTTAATGATTGTTATACTTATTTATTCTTTACTGGAGTTGGAACCTTTAAAATACAGAGATTATGTTTATCCGCATAGCGCTTATGGTAATTTAAATTTTTTTGTGATTTCCCCTAATTTTTTAAATAATAATCGTTTACAGTATTTGGGTGGTGCTTGTCTGCTTTTGGTATTCTTCAATTACCATTCTGGGCTATATATGCAATGTACAAACGACCAGGAGGCACTCTGCTGGAGGTAAATAAATTTTATTTAATTTGTTTTTTTCTAATTTATTATTTTCTAGAGATTATCAGCAGCTTTTAAACCAGATGAAAACTGGGGACCTTTAGAACCGACATTACTCGAAAAGTACAAAACTTTTATAGCTACAGAATGTAGTGAACTTTTTAGACCACAAGGTTTTTGGTTCAAGATATATGACAATATTTTTGGATAGATTTTAATGTATTTTTCGCTTAATTTTGTTTTTATTTGTACTTAATAATTTTTACTGAAATATATATATGCTTTTTCACAAGGCTTCTGTGTTACAATTAATTGAAAAAAATAAAACTAAAAACCGACAAATTTTAGATTAGAATAAATGCATATGCACACAGCAAAACACACAGTTTTTTATATTAGATATATGAAAAAATTTAGAGGAAAACCAAAAACCCAAAATCACGCGAAATTAAAAATTGTAGTAATAATGATACAAAAAATTAAAATAAAACATAATAAGATGCTTTTTCGTAAAAAATTATTATATTAACAGAAGAGCTTGTTAAGATATTAATTTTTAAAGTACTTTTAATAGAGTTGAAAATGGATTGCAGTTTTTATGAATAAGTAAAAAAACATGCATAGTTATTGAGTTAACTCGAATTATCTTTTACAATCGCTATAATATAATAAAAATCAGATAGGTGGTATAAAGTTTAATACTACTAATGGCGTCAATTAATCAACAGCATCTTTTATTAGGTTTTAGTGGGAGTAAACAATTTATCGCTGTTATCATGACATTTCCAAGTAAAATGCTAAGTAATTAAAGAGCTGACTAAACAAGCTAAAGGCTAAAAGCATACAGTCAGCTTTGTTTTCCTAAAATTAACATTTTTGAAATGTGTGGTGATGCCACTGTAAGGAACGCATAAATTTGTGAGAGCATAGAAACGAAACAAAAACCGACGAATTCTATAACAACTTTTAAAAATTTGTTTAAAGATGAAGACGACAAATATCTCCTTATCATCCGAAGAAGTCTTGTGGTTATTATCAAAGACTTACTGCCATGATGCAATGGGTTTATTGGTTGTTATTACATAAATCTGAGGAAATGTCTAGCTAAATCTAATTTAGCGTTATAGCAGCCTTGTAAAATAATTTGGGTGTTTAAGAAAAGCTTGGGAAATTATATTTTGGAAAAAAGTAGCACAAATCGATGTGGTAATTTCGAAGAAGAAAGAAATTGTGGATTTTTTGGGCAATACACTCGGTTTATGTTATTATTTAAAATGAGCTCTATTTTTGGATTTTGTTATCTTTCTTTTTAAATTGTCATCGTAAACAACGGATCTGCTTGAATCATTTTATTTATGAATTAAGACGCAATTGTTAAGTATATTTATCTTAGCTTAGTTACTTCCTCTAGAAAATTCTTAACAAAATACATATAAACAAAAATGTGCTCAAATTATTACATTAAACCAATAATACCACGCGTTTAAAAAAAAAACAAAGTAATACTTTCTAACTATTCTACAATATTACTCTTTTTAGTTTGATTCCGTTCATTGTTATATTTAGTGTTTGGCATTGCTTTTTTTTATAAATCTTGTATTTCAGATCTCTTCTTTAAGGTCAGTAATTTCTTAAAAATCTGAAAGTTACGTAATTCACCAGGTAGCAACTTCGGAACGCATAAAACACTTCTGTGCCACTGATACAAGACTCAGACTGAACAAGTATCTAAAAAAATTGCACAGAATATCACAATAATTTGGTTCTTGTTTGACCTCATTGAATTACTAATTGAGCGTCAATTTTTTCTGCAAGGTGTATCAATTTACAAATTCACCTGTCCGACAGCATTGAGGTATCAGTTTACATGGAAGCTCTGTACGAATTGGATGAAAATTTCATCGTTTATCCGAAAAGTACCATGAAACTCGTGCGGATATTTGGTAAAAATTTTTTCGAAGAAATTTATAAAGTAACACGTTTTCGAAAACATTTCGTTCCTTATTTGATGATATTGTTTATAAAAACAATGTCTTTTGTTTCGGTTTAGATCAGTGTATTATGTAAATTATAAATAAGAGTATAGTGAAGGTGAAAAAAAAAAATATATTTAGGAATTTGGAAAACAAATTTTTAGCTGCTAAATAGTACATGACTAATCTACTCAGCATACGATTTTTGGAATTTTTGCACTATAGAAGACAGCTTGAGGTTTGATACAATTTCCAATAAACAAAAAAGGTAATAAAGGCAAATTTCTGTTGTATAAAATATTTCGAAAATATTTCCTTAAACAATTTCAAATAAAGAGTATTATTGAAGAGAGGTGCTTTTAGTATTATCTTAGTTTGAACAAATTCTCTACGTTCCTTTAAAACGTTAATTCATGTTTAAAAATACGTATATAGTCGTTTGTTGTTATTTATTTAAGTGTCTACTCGTATGCATTTAAGATTTAGTAAGATCGAAGAGAAGTTCAAAATTTTCCTTTAACTTCTTTGTTGTTTTTTAGGACGCTATATATTTAAAAGTAAAGGTGTAAACCTTATTTTATTAGACAATTTTGATTCTGTTGTTCAATAGTAGAGCTGAATAACATGTAATTTAAAATTGGGAATACTCATCAATTATTGTAAATGATATAAAAGTTTTCAGTTCTATTAAAAACTTTTTATTTTACTCGTGTCTAGTAATTTCTACGATTAGTTTATCGATCATATGATACAAAGTTCTCTAAAATTGCAATCTATTATTTTATCTATAAAAAGGAATAATAATGTTCCTCGGTAAATAATCAATCGATAATTCTAAGACCCTCACGATTTTCACCTGTATTCAGTAAGTTGGGACTGTTCATTGAAAATGCTTTTCCCAATAATTAATTAAATAAAGATGAAAGTCAAGCGAAAAATAAATGCCGTTCAATTATTCGTAACTTGGAAATATAATTTTAAAATCAACATTTCTATTCGTAAAGCGTATAAAATTGATCGACGTCGTGACAAAATTACGATCGCTGTTGTGGTCGTTTTTTTTTTCTAATTTTTCCTTCTGGGTGCTGCGTCACACACGTGATTATGAGAATAATAGTACAATACGTCATCATGTGGGCAATTTCCGCGCATTTGATAAAGAGTAGCGCTATGGCTTGTTGCTTTTCATTCACTAAAAACACGAAAAAGGCAATCAAAAATAATATATAAAAGTAAATCAAATAAATTAACAGGACGGCCATTGGATTTGTTACTGACATATTGAGAGATATAACTCAGCTCGTTATTTACTTTTGTTTATGGCACACCTGACGAAGGCTTAAGCCTGACAAAGATATACCTGATACGATCTTTAGTGTCCAGATAACGCTTAATCGGTTTATTATATTGACCGTCTGAGATTTTGTATTTTTCCGTAGCGGATATAGTATGATACGATTGGCCACTGTTTGCCTATAATTGGCGATTCATGTGTATTTTCATTGATGTCTCAATTCACGTTCGGGTGGATGATATAAATAACTTCCAACTGAAATGCAACTCGCATTGTAAAAACTGAAGCTAATTCTAAAAATAGTGATTTGGGACATTTCCTCTTCAAGATAGATACGCTAAATGACAGCTAAATAATTTTATTCGCAAAATTTTCAACACAATAAGTCGTACTCGAATAAATTGATTGAGTTGCCAGAAAATCGAACGCATAAATGGCAACAATTGGATTTTCCCAATTTTGTTAAACATACCCTGGGTTTTACTTTGATTTCATTATTGTTCTTCTATCGGTTTTACCTTTATACTCTAAATTTTCAGGTTTTTCTATTTGTTGGTCAGTGTCTTTTTTTTTACCAAGCACTACTTGTGTAGATAATAAAAGGTAAAAACACACAACAAATCGGGTCGTTGGTAAAAAGTACAAATACACCATTTCAACGTCATTGTTTTAGAAAATTTCCCTACAATTTACTTAAAACATGCAATTTTTTCCGATATTTTCAGTACTAATGTTAAAAAATAAAAGATAAATGGGTTAATTACACCGAAATGACTAACATCTACAAATCTACTGCAAATTATTGCAAAGTTTCTAATTAGTAATGCGTTGAACGTATTGTTTCTGTGTTGCAGGGGATTTACCATAAATTACAAAAAAAAAATATTTCATGTGTAGCTAAAGACCAAATATGATATTTAAACGTATACAATTATAACTGCAATAGTTTTCCCAGTAAATAGTATTCAATTTAAATGGTTTTTATATTTTTAAAGAGAAAGTTTAGTTTATTTTCTAAGAATAATAGAATTTTAAATAATGAAATTCACAAGATCATCGCTGAAAGCCTGTTTGCTGAAAGCCTGCAAATATTTCTCTTTCGCATATATAAATCCGTCTTTTTAAATTGAGTTCCAGTTTTTTAAAGCTCGGTTTTACTTGAAAATTTCACTAATAATTTCATCGCTTTCCCGTTTTTTCGTAGGTTCATTAAATATATAAAAGGTTGAATCTTTGGAGCATAATATTTATCTATTTATAATTTGTGTTATTTAATTATAAGCATAAAATAGAAAAATGATGTGCATTTTTCATATTGCGTTGGTCAGGGTTCAAACATCTGAATAAAACCGGGCACTGAATGGGCACTGGATTGCATTACATTTTATATGAATGGAAATTTTCCGCTGTTTCCTCCACTTCGAGAGCAATCAGCTTCATATTTCACATTTCACGTAATGAGACCACAGAAACAAACACCCATCGACGGTATCTCAATTACCTGCAATTTTGAGGAGCTGGTAACCTCAGGTGAGACCAAGAGCTTCATGACAAATTCCAACGTAAACAACATAGCTAAAGTCGGGCTTTAAAATGTATACCGACGAGTCTTTCGCATGGATCGTAGCTTGGTAAGGTGCGAACTCTGAATGAATGTTGAACATCTAAAGATAAAAGCTCACTGGAAGATTTATTACTTATCTCGGAAGCTTGCTTGCGATTGCAGCATGAAATGCTTTCTTTACAGCTCTCGCCGGTGTCTTCCGAGAGATGAATCTTGCAGTCCATTATCAGTTGAGCCGGGTCGGGTATATATAGGGGTTGGTGCTGTAGTTGGATTTCAGTATTACCGAGGAATTCTATTGGGGTACATTCTTTGGATAGTTGTCCCGATCACCGTATATATTAGAACAAGTGGTGTGCACCTTGAGGTTGCTAAGCCGTGTTTTCTGGAAATGCCAGTAACCGAGTAGTGGCAAAAATATTGGTAGTGTAGTAATTGGAAAGTTCAATCAGTTTCGCGATTTAAAAATTACGAAAATTTTTTGCCCGGGATAAAATTAGTTATGAGAAAATACCATATTGATCTTGTCTATTACAAATTACGAAAAATCGAAATATATTACCTTTTTAGTAATTTGTACAGGAGAAGAACTATAAGTTTACAAGTGATCAATTCGGAGTTTGATACTTGAATTAAAAAAACTTGAGTGATTATCAGTTTCTTTAAGAGGTAAGTGTAAATAAAGATTTTTTTCATATCTTTTGAAAAACAATTTATTCAAATTTGATAATGTTTTATGTAATTTATTAAATACATACGCTTAACAAATCTTAACGTCTATGTCTATTAATTATGACGCGAAAATTATAGTGAAGAAAGTTAGGCACTATCGCTCACTTTATCGTAGTTCTAACTGTAATAACATAGTGTAGATCATCCTTGACCTACACCTTTATAGTTGTCGAAAATGTTGTCAGCAGTTTATATCATTTTTTGACCCCACGATGTTTGTTACTACGTAGGCAGACCTAAAACAGTTGTTCAAATTTTGAGCATATTGTCTAATTGTATGCTTGTATGTGAATTTAAGAACAGTACCTACTCTTTTAGGCAGAGATATCGATAAACACGTATTGGTTGTACAAGAGAAAAAAATTCTGACACAAACAACTAAAGGGTGATAAATTTTCGACAACGTCTTATTTTAGAAATAAACACTTTGCCTTTTTTAATCTTTTTACCAAATTTTATGTACATATTTTATACATCCCGAGTATTTTTAACAATGCCAATTACGCAATAGAGGAAAAAGAACTCTTTCAAAAGGTGACAGTGATTTCACCTATTGCGTTAATTGGAAACAAACAATTTGAAAAATTGCATAAACAGCAAAATAAACGAAAATTTGCACACATAATTTTTGAAAAAAATTAATTACTTTGGCATTATTGAAATCGCACGAAAAAAAAGAAGTACTTTTATTTATAAAGAAGACTTCTTGAAGTATTCTAGGTACTGATATGGAGAATCATATGAAAAAAACCTTTAGAATTTCAAGTAATTAAAGTAATTTCAAGTAATTAAAAAGTATTAACGCTAATGATGTAAAATAACCGTGGCTACTACATTGATAGATTCTAAAGATAATTTTATTAAACACTCTATTATTTTGCAGAAAAATGCTCCTATTGGAAAAATGTTAACTGAATCTCGTGGATATAAAAATTTCTGTTGTTTCCATTTAAATTATAAATCACATATCATATATAGAAATTAAAAAATTAAAAATTGGAACTATTGAAATTGAATTGTTGAAAAACTTCGACATTTTCGTTAACCACTTTAATAGAAATTAAAATTATATGTAATGGAAAATAATCTTAAAAGTTATACATATTTTTATTACTTCGTTAATCCGCATAAGTCTATATATTTACAAAATTATAGGTGTATAAATTTTTCAGTTACATTTGTCTATAAAAAGTGTTATTTTTGGTAAAACCGATGTGTTTGTCATCTTCAATTATTATCTTTTTAATGTCATGTGAACGAACTAATTAAGGAAATTTAAGTTCCCTAGGACTACTGCAGGTGATGGAATGTAGATATTTCGTATTATTCGCAAGATAAATACATAAATTTGAATAAAATTTTAACGCCTTCACCTGACTCTAATCAGTGGCTTTAAATATTTATTATGCAACCTCCCATAATAGTGTAATAAGTGTTAAGTGTTCATATCAACTTCAATCGTCACTTTTTAAAAGGTTATTTGACTTGTCGAACAATTCAATAACTATTAAATATTCTATACAAAATTTGCGGTCTTAGTCTCAGCCGAGCATGTACATGTTGTTCTTATTAATAATTATTGCTATAATACTTATCAATGATAGTGTTATCGCAAGATTTTTAAGTACACTGGCAAGGTGTTATTTACCCTCTTGATATTATAAACAAGCACGCCTATTTCAAATCACAGACGATCAATTGTGAAGATAATCTTTCAATATTGACTTACTGCAATTAAAGCCTCGAGTGAATTAACAAGTTAAAGCACTACTTAATGTGACTAGCTGCTGGTGATAAAGTTCTACTTATTATTGGCTTAGTTTACTTAATTTCTTTTATCATCAAGACGTAGAATGCTGTTGAGAGAGGACATGGAAGGGAGGATGAAATTTGAGAAAAGAATGGTGCGTGAATCTTTAAATAAAAAACGAAATTGTTGACAAAGTGAGGAGTTACTGATAAGTTATCGTAGAAGTGGAACAGTATTGTGAAGCCGCAGATTTATTTGGAGTAATCTTTGACTTAGGAGCTAAAATTATAGTTAAAACGTGAAAATTTTAAGCTATATAATGGATGCTTGTATTAGAATGGTTTCATATATTGAAAAAATTTATTTATCTATATAGAGTATTTTTATCTATATAGAGTATTTTTATCTATTGTTAAATAATTTTTTTTACACCAACCTACTTGATCACACTCTTTAAAAGGAAAAGTAGAATTTTATATGAACTCCTACCTACCCCAAGCTTTATCGTTATAAACAATACTAAAATTAATTAAATAATGATATCATTGATTCCAAAGTACGACAAAAACCAGTTTTATATCTCAAAACCGGTAAAATGCATTGGATTGTTTACAAAACAATTTCAGCATGGAAAATTTCCCCAGAATTCATTATAAGAGTTGAATGTACATGAGATGCAACAACAAAGTGACGCAGGTTGCTATTATTAACGAGATTTCTGAATGGAAAAAGTTCCCATCTGACTTTAAAAGGTATAACAGAGTTACAGAAGAATTTTCTGTTTTAAGTAATAATCTTAAGCATTTTCTCATTAATTTATGCAAACGTTAACCTGATATGCTCTTGGAGATAATAAAATTCAATAAATCATTTGCCAGCTTTATTTTTGTTTGTATATTTTGCAGATTGTGAGTAAATTAATACGTTACTGATTTAACAGACGGTTATCAATAAAAAAACAAAAAAACTCCTTTTTTATATAAAGTTCCATTCATTCTGTGACTTTGATAGTCTTCTATTTGTTTGTTTCTATTTATTGTAAAAAAAATCTCAAGAGTTCATTCTGCTTTATCTATGACTAATTTAATTCAATATGACGGATTTTTTAAGCATACGAAATGTTTATAATAATTTGAACTCAGCCTTTTCGCTTAAGGAAACAGAAAGATTTTAATATACATTATGTTTTAAATTAAAAAACGGAGTGATATTTTCGGGGATATTTAAAAAACAATACATAATACGTTTAAGCATGTGGTTCTAAATATTTGGTGACCCTCAAACGCCCCGGAAGATAGAATAACACTAGTATATTACACCAATTTCCAACACGTTCTGGGGTTATATCAACGGACTCCCGATGTTTTGACGCAGTTTGATTCTGATGTGGTTCGGTGTTAGATCAGTGACTTTTGAAATGATACTAGAGCTTGTGTACATAAAGTGTCCTGTGAAAAGTTATGAGATTTTTAAAGCAGTATTGTAGTTGGTAGAAGTAATAAAAAACCTTCCTTGGGATAAAATTGCTTCTAGGGTAAATCTATGAATGAATAAAGAAAAATCAGTAGTGTATTTAAAACTCTTCCTTGAATGACTTCGACGTTTTTTGAAAAACGGACTTTTGAAAAGAAAATCCCATATGTAATTGAAATGCTTACAAAATTTCAATAACATGCAAGAAGTCGTATATAATTTTAAGAATAAGCCATCAGAAATTAACAATAAAGCTGTAAAATTCTTTTGGAATATTGTTTTTCAAATGAGCAAACAGACGCCCAAAGAGTTAAACAATTTGTTTAAAACATTTTTTTCAACGTTCAAGCTCCCTGGCGTCTCCGCGTCTAGCCATGTGACGGATATTTTCACTGATAGAAAATCATCTTTAACTGCTATAAAATTAATTTACTATAAATTAAAATATGAATTAATTCGCGTAAATTTTTTATTTTTTTGTGTACTCATTTTTTATTATAAACCTGTTGACTGACTTATTAACTTACAACCAATAACTTTCTTTGATATTAGAAATAGATTCATGTGAATATTTTGTGTATTATTTGTAAATTTGTTTAACCGGCTTTTGCAAATGTAAATTTATGCATTCACTAGAGATAGGATTTTTTTTTTTAATTATACTCAGTTCAGAAGATTTTTTGATTGTAACCATAAAAAAAAAGAATAGCAATAATAACCCTTTCTTTTCCGCAAGATTCTAAATTAGAACTGCTCGTAATAAATGAAGTTAAAATTGAGTGATAGTTTTAGGAGTACCTAAGTTTAATTGCTTTTTTTCCTGGATATATCTAAGAATTAAATATTTTTTGTATGGCAAAATTTATAACCAATAATTTTTTGCAGTGTTCCTAAAAACAGGAAAAATGGTAGGAGGTGTTAGTCGTACAGAATTAGCGATCTCCGATAAAGATCCTATGGTGAAGTACATGCTTAAGGTCAGAGAAGAACACGCACAGAAGCAAGACAAGGACTACTCCCACGTATTTAGGTAAAACGACCTCGCTAGAAAATGGTTGCAAAAATCGGTTTACTAACAATATTAAAAATCTGTCTAGGCCAAAGTCACGCTTTGACTTTATTCGACTATCATGCCTCATCGTAGGAATAGAGTTTGCTTACGCTGCCGAAACAGCGTTTGTCTCACCGATCCTCCTACAGATCGGGATTGACCACAAGCTCATGACCATGGTCTGGGGACTATCACCTATGCTTGGCTTCTTCCTAGCACCGCTTCTGGGCTCAATTAGTGATAGGTGTCGTCTCAATCTGGGGAGACGTCGACCTATTATCATCATGCTGTCGCTGGGAATACTTCTCGGTCTTTTGTTAGTGCCGTACGGCAAGGAACTTGGATCACTACTTGGAGATGTTGAGGGTTCTGCAAGAACATCGACTTACTACGGAACAAATTCAAGTGATTTTGTTGCCGCAGCTTTCGTCGCGAATACTGATAGTGTCTCTGTTGTGGGCAGTTACAAGTATGCTGTGATCTTAACCATCTTGGGTACAATTTTGTTGGATTTCGATGCTGATACTTGCCAAACTCCTGCGAGAGCCTACTTGTTGGATGTTTGCATACCTCAGGATCATGCCAGAGCGTTGAGCACGTTTTCAATAATGGCTGGAATTGGAGGTACCTTCGGTTATGCCCTCGGAGGTGTCAACTGGGAGAAGACAAGCATTGGATCGTTCCTTGGTGGAAATATTCCTACTGTCTTTGCAATCGTTACTGTGATTTTTGTGATATGCTTCTTTATAACCATTACAAGCTTTCGGGAGATACCACTTGGTTTGATGGAAAAAGATTATCTCCTTAGGTCTTTATCAGCCACTGCCATTAAGAAGGAATTAGCAAAGAATAATAATGCTGTTTATTATATACAAGAAGTAAGTATTCTGGAAACTTTGCTTGGAAATTTCCTTTTATCTTTTATTCAACTTTTCTAGACAACTTCATTAGAACTTAAAATGTCCGATCTAGAAATGGGTAAAGAAAAAACTGAAAATCTAGAAATCAAACTTGAATCACCAGTGAATGGTGTTCTAAAAGATTTGTCGTCTACCAGCTTTTCTGCAGAATCTGACGAGAGTGATGAGAAAATCTCATTAAGACAATACTTGAAGAGTATTGTTATTATGCCTAAGTCCATGAGGATTTTATGTTTGACCAATTTGCTCTGTTGGATGTCCCATGTCTGCTACTGCCTCTACTTCACTGACTTCGTTGGAGAAGCTGTTTATGGCGGAGATCCAACTGTAGGTGATTTGAAATTTTTGTTATGAAGATGTTTAAAGTTTTCTTGCTTCTTAGGCTGGATTCGGTTCTAAAAAATTTACCTTGTACGAAGAAGGTGTCAGATTTGGATGTTGGGGCATGTCAATCTATGCCTTTTCATGTTCTATATATTCAATGTCTGTTGAGAAAATGCTGAAATGGATGGGGTGGGTATTTTTGTAATATGTTTTTTGAATACTGTAGATATACTATGTAAAATACTATATACATACCCAATTAGATTTCTAGAACAATTATAAAAACATAGTTTGCTTTTTGTGTTTTTCAAAAATGTTTTGTCCTTGTTCTTAACTCCTTTTTGTGGGTTTATCCTACATATTAGACAATTTGGAAAAAATCACCTATTCAGCCCCAAAAGAAAACCTGGAAAAGAATTAGTCAATATTTATAAAATTTTTTCTTGTTTTTCTAGAACAAAGATAGTATACATCGGTGGAATACTAATTTTTGCTACTGGAATGGTGATTCTCGGTATTTGGCCAACAAAAATTGGTGTCCTTGTGCTAAGTTCAACAGCTGGAATCATATACGCAACACTATTCACTATCCCGTACATTCTGGTGGCTAAATACCATGCCCAGGGCTGTGTAAGTATTTGAAAAGATATGCTATTTAGAGTATTTCTGAAAAACCCGATCTTCCAGTTTAAGGTGAAGAGCGGCGAGAACGTGCCACTGAAGCAGTCCCGCGGCTTGGGCACGGACATCGCCATAATCAGCAGCATGGTGTTCGTGGCCCAGCTGATCATATCGTTGAGCATGGGCTCGCTGATCGCGTGGCTGGGCACGACCAGCGCCGTGCTGTATGCCGCGAGCGCGCTTAGCGTATGCGCCGCAATAGCTGCAATGAACGTTCTCTACATCTGAGGTGTTGTGCTGCCGCTGCGCCTACAATGTAGGTCGAATAAACTGTACAGCGACTGTTCGAATTTAGTTCTATTTAATAAAATTGAAAATAATTAGAATTATTTCAGGCAATTAAATTAATAAATAAATATAATACTAAAAATTAAATGCATATGTTTTATTTTCTACCATTATTTCATTTTGTGAATACTGTGGTTTCAATTTTTTTATGATTTTATTGCTTTTCTATGCTCTATCTTCTTTAATTAAATACGAACTGTCTTTTTCATTTAAATATTTATGATCTTTATAAAATGCGGATTTTTCTTACTTTTCAAAGATGATTGGATTAAATAATGAATGATGGGGCGATATCGTAGCAAGTTGTTTCTTCTTTTAATTTATTAAAATAAAGCAAAGTCGTTTAGCCCATACTATTCTACAAACGGAAGGAACACTTTTTTGAGCACGGAAGCATGAATATCTTTACCTTATACAAAAATAAAAACTGAAATAATTTAATAAAGCAAACAATAATTTAGAAATATTTCTGCTTTCCACAGTTTATGTATTATACAGTCAAATAAATATTTTAAATATAATTTTAAGTAATATTGAGTTATTAAATACTCAATACATTTATTTCAGACAAGCTAAATTCAAATCTTTTACATAAAGATGAATCCATTAGAAATATTTCTTTGGTCTGCAGCCAAATAAAATGAATAGACCTTTCAAAAGTGTCCTCCAAAAACCAGATTCCGCCACGCTTTGGGTTAAACCCCTCTCTATTTTTATTTTCTTTAATGACTTCACATGACCTATACAATTTAAATATTGGCATGATGAAATAAGAATTAAATTTTAAAGACATTTTTATTTTCACACGGAAGTTTGGGGTAGATCCCCTACTAACACGACTATTTAGATTGCTAACGCTGATTAATAGTTCTAACTGAGCACACACCACTTTTAGTTTTATTGACTGGAGTAATTCAGTCGCCGCTTTTAGCACAAATTTGCAACTTCTATCTGGCCTTATTCCATATTTGAAGAAAAACGAAGATTCCCAACTGTTTTAGGCACTTATGTAGTTTTTTAATGAATTTTCTACGCTGTGAAAGTGGTCGTTTGATTCAAACATTTGCAAAGCTTGATCCTCGGTCTGTGTCACCAGTCTACCAATTATAAAAATTTATTTGAAGAGCCATTTTTTACATTCACAGCATAGTAATTTATTCGCGACCAACCTGAACTGGGAATTCCCCACGTATGCGCCACTAAAGCGTCCAATTCTGCGGTCAGAGTACGTGGACACGTGAGTTGTAACTCATCATACAACTTTTTGGACATGCTGCAGCATCGTCTGGTATCGCTTGGTAAATTTATTCCACGTTAGGGATCGGGCTTTTTTTCGCACACCTTAAATGCGAAAAGAGGAGACAATAATTGGGCCGAAAGTTTGGTAAAAAACCGATTTTTATTATTTTGCATCGCTCTTCTTTGGTCCGAGCACCACAAACGTGTTTGAGATGATAAGAAGCAATTTTTGGATAAATTGTTATTTGATGTGGTGATGTCTTTAAATTTCTTTTAGACTTTTTTCATCAACTAGTTTTTTTCGTGGAAAAGTCTTTGCCCTTTTTGATTTAATCTTTTGTTTTTATTTTGCCCGATTGTTTCGGTTCTTCGCTTAATGAAAGTGATTGCAGTATCGTATATGAAAAATATTGCACCGGCATGGAGGAACTAAAAACTACTTAGAATATTTTCCACGTCACTATTCCACTATCATCAATAAAAGTAAAAAAAAATTGAAAATGGAATAGGTAATTGGTGTGTGTGTTTTATGTAACATATCACTTAAAATTAGCGGCAACGTGACTTCGAGCAATTATTTTAACTATGACGCACCTTTTCCGTATGAATAATAGATGAATTTCTAATTTGATTAATTTATTTTATTTTAAAAATGGTTTTCTGAAAGATTAAATATAAAAATAAGTAGATACCAGATAAATAATTAGAGTAATCGGTTAACAACTTGTGAACCAAATGTTTGAATAAGCATAATACAATGAAATCAATTATAAGATATTTTAAGTTTCATTTTCTATGCTGAGTTAAGATTACATTTGTGTAATAAAGAGAAATCTTCATTATTTTTACGAAAGGAAAAAAGCGTTGTTGCAATTATCATGTTTTGATGTTTTGATACGCTGATTTAAAAAATCATCAAAACAATCTTTAATTTAATTTTCTGTAGTTTTTAATCAGTATGCTAGTGGATAGTAAATATAAGGTTTTGATATAATTTTATTTGTCATAAAAAAATCACAACTAAGTTTTTAAAAGCTTCAGGACTTTTACAGTCATAAAAATACACTTGCAGAATATTTTTACTTTCTACATTTATTCTAGATTAAATGAGGATTTTCTTAGAGCACTATTGTTTCCCTTAAAAAGTTTTATTGTTAATATTATTAACAAAAACTTTTCAAAATAAATTCCAATTCTCATACTTGACTTCACTATACCTGCAATTTTGCGTTTGAATAAGTGTTAATGAAATGGATTACTCGAAGAAATAAAAAGTACAGAAAAATATACTAATTAATAAAAAAATTCTGTAGCCTATGCTTTTAATGTGTTCCTGGTGAAACTCACCTGCACAAAACCGTTTCGAACTAACATGATCTTGTGGTTTTATTTTATGTCTCGCAAGAGAAAGGGAATCTAGTTAATAAGCAAAATCTTGAAGAGTAACGCAACCTTGAGCATGCTACGGTTATCAAAGATTTTTACTATAAATCAGCGATTGTCGGTCAGCAATTTACATGTCGCAAATTCTAGTGAAATAACGCCAGTGGCATAGTGGGTAAAAATAATAGAGTTTCTCTACTGCCAACCTCCAATCGGCGTCAACTCAGAGTACCGTCAAAGGATAACTTGTAACCTGCTTCTCTCCAACCTTCTGGTGGGTATCGGGTGCACAGTCTGGACCAGTTTATATTTGCAAATAATTATGGGTAAAATGACTCCCAAGAACCCGTAATGAATAAATCATAACTTATTCAGATGCCGGTATAGAGGTGGTATAAAAATGGTATAGAAGTCTTCCAATCACTTCCTTCTCTGATTGAGGCAAGGCCTGCTCCTGATCCGGTTCAGTCTAGTGTAGTATAGACCTAAACCAGATACAAGGCCTAGGGGGCCAGCTTTGCAACCCATTTGAGCGACTGCCGATGACAAAACCAACCTGCTCTGAGGGGCTCCGAAATACCAAAAGTGAGACTCCGTGTCGAAACTAGGTACTGCTTCGATATAGTGGCTAATTTGGAGTTGTGGCCACGAAGTCGCGAAGACAAAGCGGGACCGTTGAAGCATAGCTTCACAGGTACTCGCTAGAGCAGGTAATTCAGTAGGTAGAGAACTGCTACGGCGATTGGGACCTCAGTCTTAAGACGCTTTTATTTATTTGTACATGATTTGAAGAAAAAACCACCGAAGAAACAGCTGGCCGCGAGTGTCTATCTCGTGGCAGCCGTGTCTCGGGTCTCCTCAAGCTTTTCACGTTTCGCGGCGAAACAATAAATTCGCGGCTCACCTCCGCGATCGCGCATTCCTCTCGTGAACCGTTCAGTCGTCGTTCGGTTACGTTTCCGTTTCTTAAGACGATTGGTGATCGCGTCTTAAGTGCCTAGGGCGCCTCTTCTTGAGTTTTTGGAGGAAGTTGTGATTTGGTTTTAATTTTGTTTTTGGTCAAGAATTTTCACCGGCCCTCTTGGTTTGTGATTGATTCAATGTAGGGAAATTATGGAAAGTGACCTCTACTGTTATTAATAATTGTGTCCTCAAGAAAAATTTCTCGCAATATTTTTCATCATTCGTTTGTGATTTACACACCTGAAGTGTCTTCTTTGAATGAGATCAACCGGTGGTCGGTGAGGTGCAAAGCTACAAAAGTATCTGGAAAGGCAACTGATTAGACGAAGTGAGTGATCCACCTCTTTTTTTAGTTATATCGCGTTTTGCGAAATTTCTTAGTAGTAACCTTGACTAACTTTGGAAATTATCACGAGGATGATTGCGAGATTTGAAAAAAAACGGGAGAACTTGCGAATTTTTTAAAAACTGCAAATTATCTAGACAGATCGGTAAGATCGACGAGATAATTTTGAAAATTCGTCTGCAGAATTGTATCTGAGAGCGAGGCAAGGTATGGGAATCGCAATTTTTCACGGAGATAACTCCAAAGCAGAATTGAAACCACCTTGAAAGAAGCTAAACTTTTACAAATTAAAAACGTTTTAAGTCTGAGTGGTAAACTGGTTTTCGATATCGATCACATTTTTTGTAAGTTTTACATTTTTGAACTAATACAAGATTTATTGCTTGCCTAAGATATGCCTGTTATTGGAGTTTGCACAACCCATTTAGTAAGATTATAGATCAGTTGAGTTTTTAAAAAATTAAATCACTCTTAATGAGAATATTGCATTCTCTCGTTTTCTAGTTTTACTAGATTTCAAAGTGGACAAGGTAGTTCTGATTGTGCATAATTATAAATCTACATTTATCTCGTATCTTTATTAAGAATCGTTCTATATCTGATTTCCTTTTATATTATTATTTCGAGCCACGGATTATCGAGAAAAGTGAGTGGAATGGTATAAAGAGTAGGCTATAAATTATTTCTATCTGGAATAATAAAGAAATACTTGAATTTTATAAAATTAACAAAGTCTTCCATCTATTCGTTTAATGCTGAACGGATCACTAGATCATTACATAAATAAACAAATCAATAATTAAAACTAAAAGGTATTTTTTAAAATTTTTTTATTCTCGGACGGCTACACGTTAGCGCATTTTTAAAGCATGTACGACACCTGAACTTGTTTGAGGACATATTGCATTCAAAAGTGATACTTTTTGTGAATACTTTAAATAGCTTTAAGTGTTGTAAATAGCAGATTGTTAGTTTTTAAAATCAATGTTAATTACTTTAACGTGCGCTGAAATATAGTCTAAACAAGCCTTGATTGAATTTTATTTTTACAACCTGCACGATTCTTTTAAGCCGACAATTTTATTGCAGAACATGGTGGCATAAAATTTCACAAACCAGTCTGGAATACATTATAAAATTATATCGTTAATTCCAGTTTAAACAAACAACTATTGTGCATTTTGTAGGCACATTCTCTGTTTGTCTTTTTTTATTTCACTGACTTATTAGTATTTCTTTAGAAGAGAAATATGTTGGTGAATACTGATAAATTTGTTTAAGTTTTCTTTAATTTTCCCTAGCTAACAGAAACATACCTAATCCCGTATGTCTACGGAAATTAGTCATCGTAGTGATCACGTCACTTCTACCTTCTTTTCCACTTCTTCTTTCAACTATTTTTTTTTTCTTCTACCGCCCGTTTGATGTAGCGTTTTGTGCCTCTTTTGTTCCAGGTAATTCAACCGCAGCATTAATAAATTATGTTGTGAAAAAGCCGCATGAGTTAATTATTACTTGCTTTTGGTGAGAGGTACCTTCGCGATAATACCGCTTTAATTTGCTACATTGAATAAAAGACCATTAGTAAAAAAAATACTTGAATGAAGGCATCTGGTATTGGAAATTGAGAAGAAAAAAAAACGATTGGTAAAAATCCACCTATAAAATAAAGTGACATAACACTTAGAAAAAAAATTTTTCCGCCTTTCCAAGTACCCGACACAACACTGAAATTGAACTATTATTCACATTTTCGTGCATGCCATTGGTTTTTGGTAAATCGTATGAATATTAACGTGAGGAGCATAATTTGAAATCACACACTTCTCACTTCGGAAGGCGTGAAATATTGAAAAAAAGAAATGCCTGCTACAGCAGCGGCAGGTGTAATTCAGGTATTTTGCGGACAGTAGAAATATTTGAATATTTAAAAAGAATCCAGCTGTTACAGGTCATGGAGTTGTTATTGGAGTAGTGAATAAATTCGAGACGACGATCTTCTTACGCAGATTTCATTAGAATTCGTTAAAAGTTATCGAGTTAGTCAAAAAGAGGTTTCACATGAAATGTATATACATAAAATGAAAAAGCGCGTCAACAAACTGCGTCAGTAATTTGGGATTGGGTAGCAAATAGAAATATTTGAACAAACAAACTCTAATTAATTATTAGTGAACAAACAATTATACAAATTATTTTGACAAATAAAAAAACAATTAAACAAAAATTTATTTAATATGAATGCTATTTTTACGCTCTTTCGTTTAATCTTAGGTATTAATAATACAAAATAGTACTAAACTAATAAAATCCGGTTTTAGCCAACAATTACGGAGAATTATAAAAATTGAAGCAAGAAATAAATTGTAAATATTGAGTTGAAAAAAATACCAAGAACTAAAATCCTCCGTACCTAGCACCGATTTCGTTAAAAACAAAAATCATTTATGGTTTCTCTTTTTCAAATAAATTTATCTAGAATATATCTGGTGAAATGAATAAATTAGAATGGAAGATTAAAAAAAGCTTGGCTTTTGGATCTTTCTCAGAAATAAGAGTCACGTGCTAGTATGCTAAATTTTTCCGATTTGAAATTTTAATATTGTTTTATTTTGCTTTTGCTACAGTGCTACTCTTGAAATTTATTATTTATTATTGGAAGATGTTGTAAAAACAGAATATAATTTGTAAGTTTGTACCAGCTCTGATTTTGAATTAACAATTACACCTTGTTCAACTTAAGAAGTTCGGTTCAATTGCTTTTGGCTAGATTTTTATCGCTTTAAGGTATTCAAGATTTTTGATGAAATTTTTATTGGAACTAAAAACTGATTTTTTTATATGTACTGCAAAAAATTATAATCTTGTAAGTGTATAAACTATTTGTAAAATGTATAAGTGGATCACTTGACTCTTTCAATTTTCATCATATAGCCTTACCAATTTTGTCATATAGACCTACCTTTATCTGAAAATTAACACTGCCTGGATAGAAAATAGTGGGTGTGGTATTTTAAGTAGATTCTAATAGTAATACGACCATTCATCAAACTGAGGTATTTTGAAATAAAACTTCAACAAACTTGCCTACCATCTTTTGCTTTGAGAATTCATTCAACAAAGGCTTGTATGGCGATCGAAATTGATTTACCTTCTAAGGGATTCACCAAAATACCCGCAACACGATTACCCGTTGGTTTTATTTTCTTCAAAGAATCCTCCAGCTCAAGTTTAACTGTCTAACATGTCCAGATTATGGCGCAATCTACTACTCGCAACCAGAAAGAGTCATTGCCACCATTTCAACTTCTTGCACCGATCCACGCTGATCAGTAAACCTTGCATTCGATCACGTGCTTCGGAGTGATGACTGAAAATAATTAAAAGGTATTGTTAAAGGGCCATTAAAATTGGCGATCGTCAAGAATTGATGGTTTGAAACGAACCACACGATCTTGATCAATTATTTTTCGAGCCCTTAAGAAATGTGGTGGAAAAAACCCAAAATTAAGATCATTCTTGAACAAGCCACCTTGGTTTTTGTCGATCATAATAATTAGAGCGTGGCTGTGCCACCGCGCGGTGAATAGTTTGATTTTATGAGAAAAAGGTTTCGCAATCAGCAACAAGCAGGTAATGGGTTTGGTGACTTCCAACAGTTTCTAGATCGAATTTTTATTTTTCATTCTTAAGAAAAGACTTTGTGATTCCCAGTTCATCGACATTGAGCTCAACTGTGTTATTTTGGTGTGTGCGTGTGAGATCAATTTTCATGTGTCTTTATTTTGGTAGTCTGAATTTTTTAAAAAAGTACCAGGTTGCGAAAAAGAGTGCATGACAAATCTTTTTGGACAATCGTGAGTTCGTTGACTGATCGGTGATCGAGAGTTCGATCGTACGATCGGTCAAGAGACTGCGTATCACGGGTGTGTTATGTAATCCGCTTTTACTTTTAAAGAAGTAAAAATTGTTGATTTAGGAGCAATTGAAGGTTACATGACCGATTCTTTTACATCTTTACAAATTAGAAAAAAAGCCTAATGAAGCTAGCGAGTTAAATTTATCAATAATGGCCTTTCGCTTTTGCCTTTGATGGCTGTTAGTAAACAAAATTTCTTCACAAAGTAGGTCACATTTAGATTCCGAAAGCTGTCTTGTAAAATTTTCTACAAGGTATGTGTACATTGTACATTGAATTTCATAACGCTTTTTAAATTTAAATTGAAGTGACTGTAATTTCCGCATTTTGTAAGAAGAGTTAATTAAGATATTGCTATGTGAAGTTTCCATTCTGTTCTCTACGATCTTTTCTAAACAACATTTAAACAGTATAACATTAGAATTAGGTGTGTATTTATTAATTTAAAATACTTTTAGTTTAGTCAGATAGGTTAACACATATATATGAAGTTACATCAAACAAATTACATTACAAAAATATATTAAAATTAGATGCTAGCTTTTAATTTGTATTATGTATTTGGATTATTATATGTTCGGCTGTGTGTATACATTTGACTTGATAGGTCAGTAGGATTAGATTAGAATATTTTTAATCAAAACTACTTTTGTTATCTTTCGGCTTGGCCTTGAAACTCAAATATAAGAGTTATAAAAACAATTCATAAAATTGTGAAATAGTATCAGGAAAAATAAACAAATTAATTGGTTAAAACATTTGTCGAGAATATGTCAAACACGTCGTTTACTATATTTATATAATCAGAAACTTTGCTATGGAAGGATGTGAACGCGATAAAAACGAGTCTAGTCCGGTTTTTCAGATTACAAAAGAATAGAAGCAGACGTTAATACCCAAACAAGCAAAACTATTTCCACACTATACTTTTCTGTTCTCTTCCGCCGAAAGAATCTCAATTCCGGATCCGAAGTTTAAAAAACATTTGGACTTCCTGGGAAGGCTGTGAAATCACTGGTTAAACACCAGCTTTGCTCACTTCAGCATCGTGTAAATCTACAGAATTAATTAAATTATTAAAAAAATAAAACAGAAAAACAAGTTTTCGACTAAAGAAATTGTGTAAATTTATTAAGAACCATATGCTAAACTCAGAAGCAAGAAGAGTTCATCAAATTTCAATTAAGACTCAGAAGAAAATTGAGATCGGAATTTCTGGAGAACGACCCAAAAGTATTTTAATGTGTTTTTGATTCTACTTTCCATTAGAATTGCCAACATCACAATCAAAAGAATGCCCTTTTGCAATTCACTTGCTTTTGTATATTACCTGACCACGTACAGTAAAAATAAAACTGGTTTCAAGTACCTGTAGCATTTTATGACTGAGAAAGAATAAAAAAAACTAATTTTCAGTCTTGGACTATGGCAATCTTGTGCTTGCTGAAGTAACTATACTCGTCGGTAGTGTCGAATCCTATTAGTAACCACCTTGCTGTTTCTTTTTTCAAGACAATGTAAACTTAAGATGAATTGCTTTGAGGCTTCCTACGCGCGTCCGGTTTGGTCCGTGACCTCTTTGACTTAAAAAAGGTCTAACTTTGATGAACTTCCGCTTGTTGGTAGTTTGAGAATTTACTCTATGGTCCGTGTCAAAACTGGTTACTTAAATTGACCATAATTTCTAATAGCCTTAAGGGAAAATGCATTGAATTTCTAACTCTTTTTGACGTTTTCATTTTTAAAAAGAAACTGGTATAATATGTAATGCTTTTTTAGTTTTAATTCGGCTTATATTTCATATTTATAATTGCACTTATTTCAAAATAATAAGATTGTATAATAAAATAAATAAGAAACTTATTATAATTTTTGAAGGTGACAAATCACACTGGACCGAATTGACTACCTTGTAGAATCTAGAAAAACCGAAGCGTAATTCCGCAATGATATGTTGTGAAATTCCACAATCAGAAACGATTTTCAAATAATAATTTAGGCATGACTGACGTTTAAAATAATTATAAACATATTTTACGTGCTGCTTCGATGTAAGCTGTTACATCACATTAAATTATATCAAATTACAGAGTGATTATACAATATAGTGTCAAAAATACAAACTTTTGATTGTTATTAACATTATAAAACACTATTGTGTAATTTAATGGGTTTATGATTCTTTACTAATAAGACTACAACTGCAAATTTACAAGTTATAACCACTCTCTCGCTTCGTTTGTTGTTTAAATGAAGTAATTCGTTTTTATTTAAACCGCCACTGTCCTTGGATAATTGAAACTTCAACTTCTTTCGATTACGATCATGATTAGGCTAATTGCTGCTTAATTCAGGTGAGCGAACATATTTTCTTGGCTATTAGCCACGCTAACTTGGAGTACAGTCGTTTAGCTGGTCAGAAGGTGTAAAAATTCAAAAATCTTCTTTTTCGCAAGGTGAAGCAAAAACGATTATGCAAAAAACAATTCACAATCTTGGCCGTGGTATGGGAACGTCTTTGACCAAATTTGACCAATAAAAGGAAACACTCTTTTATTACGTTTCTCTGCATACGAGATCTTCGTGAAATAGCCGGTGACATCGAGTTACAACAGGTTAAAATTATAGCACGATTGTACCTGGGCCTGCTAACGCAAACCAAAAAAAAAGAAAAACTAAACACACTTAATAATATAAAACAGAAACAGCAAGTTATTTTTTGCCTTTTTTTCTGCAGTATTGATACCATTATACCATTTTAGATTAAAATGAATATGCGGTTTCCAGTTTGATTTAGGTTTTTTCAGTCGATTCACCTACATTTATTAAATTGGAATATTAATATATGAGAATTTTCTCAACCGGTGGGCGCATCGAATGATTCAGAATATGACTAATATGCAAATAACTTATAAATAAGTAGTAAGAGTTAACACGTCAAGATTTCTCCACTAAGCAGAATTTTGGAAACGATGCAAACAATTTTATTTTGTAGATTGTGAGAGGTGGGTATGACATACCCCGCACTTAGACCACATGGTCCATTGTACATGTCTCAGAAGATCTGTCACCCTGCTTAATTTCGGTGTCCTTCATAAGCTGCTAGTCGTTTGGTTCGTTTAGCAAAGCTTATCAATTCGGACAGTGTAGTTTTTTGTAGTTCGTCGTTTATTTTATTTTTGTATGGATATTATTTCATCAATATTATTTACGGAATAACTTTATTTTTTCATAGAGAAAGAATATTTGATCTTTTTTATTATCAAGCTTCTCTATTTTTATGAAACAATTATTATTTTTTATTTACTCATTTTTTATACAGGAAACTTTAAGTGAATAATATTTGAAATATATCGTGTCAGTAATCTTCTATAGGAATTTTACATTTATATTTACACATATTTCGACCTCGAATTCTCCAAATTTTATAAGTTTAAAACATTTCATTGCGTTGTTATGAATGATGGTGCCCTTCGATTATCCATGTTGAATTATTTCTAATAAAAGAACGTTGAAACGACTTACATTCATGAATTTCCATGAAGTTGTTGCAATGGCTAGAAAAAATTACTTTCAAAAACTAAGAAAAAATCACAACGTCCGCTTCATTGATTTCTACAGAAGAATGGGAATGTGTATTCCACCAATACGCGGCATTTACCTGAACCATAGGTGCCCCAGTGATTTATCACGCGGCGATATATTTCCTTTAATCGCCTACCGTCTTCACGATGCCACTTTAAGATGGATTTAATCCAAAGACGATAAGTAACTGCGTGATTGCGACATGTTACTATAAGATGTTGCTGCTGCTGCTGCTGCTGCATGTCCAGGTGATTCGCGGAAAACCTGTAAGGTGGTCGTGGCGGCCGACGCAGCCACTTTGTCTGCCTAGCATAAGACGGCACGAAGCCCGGAGCCCGTGCTCGGAGCTAGTTCACCTTGAACTGAGCTTTTCCTGCACCCGCCGCACCGCAAACCGAAGCAGTTTCAGTTTCACGGTCAATTCACAGTTGAAAGGAAAAGTGAAAATGATGATAAAATCCGTTAAATGCGTTACCACGATCTACCGTCATTAGTTGATTTACGGGTGCAATCCATGGGACATTGAAGGTACTCGATACTGACGCACATTCTGCGTAATAATGACGAATATGAACTTGATCGACTCATTGAAAATTCGAAGCAATCGATGTGAACGTTATTTGAGGTGCCTGAAACAAGAATGCTTTGAGTACAGGTACAACAGGTATTCAGGTGTCATGGAACAATATTAGAGCAAATGATTATGCGGAAAAACATTGGGTAAATTTTAACTCGACTATAGCATGAGAATGATTGTTCGTCCAGATTTTAAGTTGTAAAGTCTAAACCCACTATCCGATTTTGGATTTTTTTGAATATCAGAAAAGTTAAAAAATTCAGAACCTTAACGATATAGAAAATTTAGAAATGTTTAAAACCTACCTTACGCATTATTATTTTTTTTTTACTCCCCATTGTTCTATTTTAGTCTCAAAAAGAATAAAAAGTACTGAACGCTATAGAGTTTCTAATTACATACATCTGAAATAAAGGTCTAACTACAGACGCTTTTTAATATTCCGCTTTTAAAAAAATTGTCTTTCCGGAATACTCATTTTAATTAACAACAATAAAATTACATTCAATTGAATTTTATGAGAATTTGTTGGTGTCTGAAATTCTCAACAGTTTCCGTGTATAACAGCAAATGTATTAAACGTAGGTACTCTATATTTTAATTCCACTTGCAATCAGCTCTTTACTTCCTTTGTTTTTCTTAATTTATTATTACCGGTGGGCCTTGAAACCTGGCGACATTTTGTTGCAAGGTGTATCTACCTTGGTCAATTCAGTATTTTCTCCGTGGATTTATTTTATTTTTGCTTCTTTGTAATGCCAATTGAAGTCACTGCATTTTATTGTCCATAAAGGTAATTACACTCGTAAGACCTTTAGATTTAGATAAGGTGTTACTTAATTGCGCCGGTTGTGACAACGTTCGCATCGAAAATTGGGATCATTGGAGAGTTTATTGGTCGGAAGACATGTAATAAAGTTAAATTATGCCTCATTTGACAAAAATAGGCTTTGTCTTCGGCCTCTCGCAATAATGTACTATGATGCATGTCACGATAGCGCGCGCTTTGTAAATCTGTTGACATGGAAATATTTACATGGCGATTTTCAAAATCCACATGTGACGAGAATTCTTTCTTTGGCCAAAAGATTGGAAGGATGTCGGCCTCGTACTTAATATGGCTATTAGCCATCGCTAATGTTGTAAATTTAATCAGGTTTTATTTTGTGCAATTCCATTTTCAACGTAATAGCGTGTTTTTTCCAAAGTGTTTTTAGAATCTGGGGCTTTATGAAGAAATATTTTTGAAGTTTTGTAGGTTTATTGCCATAAATACGATTTTAATTTAACTATATTTTACACAGCGGTTAATAAACTAGAATGTTTTGTAGAAGAAATAAATAAATCATATTTTCAGGATATCATGGAGAGTCACGAGAATCCTGCATTCGTTGGAGACGATGGAAAACGACACCAGTTTCGTGAAAAGGATCATACAAAAAGCACAGGTCCGCCTATAGAACTACAAATAACCAATGAAAGTGTAAGTCGTATACTTTTTCGAAAAATTATGGATTTATAAAATTGAAAAAAAATTCAGCAGCCTCCTAGTGGTGATAAACCCGCTGAACGTGAAAATTGGGGGAATGATATTGAATTCCTCTTCTCCTGTATAGCTATGTCCGTTGGATTGGGAAACGTATGGAGGTTCCCATTCACAGCCCTTGAGAATGGCGGTGGTGCCTTTCTAATTCCTTACTTAGTAGTATTATTTTTAGTTGGTAAGCCTATTTATTATTTAGAAATGATAATTGGACAGTTCTCTAGTCGCGGAGCTGTGAAGGTTTACGATTTATGTCCTGCTATGCGAGGTGAGTAAATAATACTATATTACTGAAAAGTTAAAACCTTGTGATCGGTGATGCAGAAACTATAAATATAAAAATAAGTGGTTATAACTAATGCGGATCATATTTTTCATGAAAGTGAACACTTAAAAAGGAAAAAAAAGAAGCCAAAGAGGCTAGATTTTTTTTTAAATTAACGTATTATATTATATTATAAAGTTTAGTACTGACACTTAGTCAGTTATCAATTGCATCACTGTTTACAGATTTAACTTTAAATCTATCCTCACCATCATTTGAATTTTTTGTCTATACACATAGTCATATTAAAGCATTTACGTTTAATTTAATTTATCCAGGCATTGGAATAGGGCAAGTTGTGGCGATAGCCGTTGTTACCACCTATTACGCGTCGTTGATGGGTATGACTGTCGTTTATTTCTTTAACTCGTTCCAATCGGTTCTCCCTTGGAGCGTTTGTAATGAAGATTGGAATGCGGATTGCATTTCGTCACTAGAAAAAAATACCTCCTTGCATACAAGCAACAGTTCAGACAGTACCCCACCATCTTCATCTGCAGAATTATATTTTATGTAAGTCGGACGCAAACTTTTACTAATCTGCATGCTAGAAATGGGTTTGCATGTACATAGACCTTTGCATGATTCTTCCCGAAATATTTATCATATAAACAAAAATATTTTGTAAATAATTTGATTTAACAACTATAGTAAATATTATCAAGGATAAAAATCTTTTATTATGGCTATTAAAAAATTAATTAATATTTTACTCTTTATTGTTCAATAAGTGGATTTAGCGGTTTATTATGTTTAAAGGTTATTATTATTATATTCCAATTATTGTTTGATTCATACCCATAACTGACTGAAGATGTAACTAACAAATAGGGGAATAAAAAACCCCAAGAATTTTTTAATTAAAAAATGATTGTTTAGAATAAATGTAGGAGCCTTCTTACACGCATTTGATTGAATTGTTGCAATTTTGAAAATCCCCGAACATTTGACATTGAAGATTTTTTGAAAAGTCATTTGCATTTATTAGAATTTTTAATGATTCTTACCTGTGCTGCGGAGATTGAGTTTGATTTAAGTTGTTTTATCTTAAAGCACGGTATTATCTTGTGCAGGCAGTCGACTTAGCTCACATCTGACGCATTCAACAGAAAAAGGAAAGGCTAAATCCGGATGAACTCGACAGAGTTGGATTGAATCGGTTCTGAAAGCTCGAAATATCTGGATTGTTTGAGATTTTAGCAGTTCAAAAATTATATTCCGGCTTTTTCCTGTGCTTATTTTGCAATATACTACTGCGTTTTGATTTGAGGTGAACCCCGTAAAAATATAAGCCCACAGAACCTGAAAAAGTTTAGTACGGGTCATCAATTTTTTTTCTCACACCATGGAGTGTTAAAAATTTTCGTAATTTCCTAGTAATGCTGAAAAGGTATTCACTCATAATAATATTTGAAAAAATTTTGCTTTTACACCTGTCTTTTATTCTCTTTTACAATGAAAAAAGAACTAATTACGTAGATAATATAATTGTATATACAGGCTGTTGAAACACCAAAAATATATTTTCCCAAAACCACTGCTAGTTTTCTTTGTACATTAACGTTCATTTTCTGTTTGTAGAGCATCATTACACCATCTATAGTTTATATATCTCTGTACATAACATAGTAAACCTCTTATAATTTTAAAAAGGGATTGGATACGGGCAAACCGTAGGCGTTTTCTACTTAGGAACATATTATGGTTCCTTAATGGGTCTAATATGGCTATATCTACTGAATTCTTTCCGCTTCCCACTACCTTGGGCAACTTGTAAACCGAACTGGGTGAATTGTATCAGTTCAGCCAATAACCTTGCCGAAAATATTTATAAGACTACACCTAATAACACACTTCCTGGGTATGGTAGTGGGTATGTGGCTACTAGTAGCTCCGAATTATTCTTCGTGTAAGTTAGCCTTTTGGTGACGGTCTCTCGCACGCTTTTAGAAAGAAATTATATAAAAAAAAGTTCTTTTCCAATTCAGGAAAGATATTTTAAAAGAAATCGACAATATTGACGATGGAATCGGCGTACCTAACTGGCAACTGGTACTTGGACTTCTATTCTCCTGGGTAGTGGTCTATATAACTATCATAAAGGGAGTAAGGAGTTCTGGAAAGGCGTCATATTTTCTTGCCATTTTCCCTTATGTAGTAATGGGAATTCTTCTGATTCGAGCAGTTACTTTGCCTGGCTCTTTGGATGGAATTATTTTCTTTATTAAACCACAGTGGAGTGAAATTTTGAACCCAAAGGTGAGGAAATTTAAAAAAAAGAAATATTATGAAAATAACTAATCTTATTTCTTTACAGGTATGGTATGCTGCCGTGACACAAGTCTTCTTCTCTTTGGGAGTGTGTTTTGGTAATATTATTATGTATTCATCATTCAACAAGTTCGGACATAATGTGTACAGGTAAAAAATATGAAAAAAATTAATTGGATATATAATGGATATATAATGAAAGTGAAATGCTATGTTCTTGCCTGGGTGGGGAAAAATATCGTACCGATGTAGGGGAAAACATCGTAGAAATCGGTAACCGCCGTTTATGCTGAAAATTCTTTGAATGCAGCTCGTGGAAAACGATGTCTTGCTGCGAAAGTTATAAATTAATTAAAGGGAATAATTTGGAATTTCTTCAAAATTTAACGAAGTTTAACATGACCTTTTTTCGACGCCAAATAAAATTAGACGCAGCTATTCAGAACACTAATTCTTTTTGGCGCAGGCAATTGTAACGCTCGCAATTTAAATTCAAACATGCGGAAAATGCGAATTTTTTACAGTTACACCATTGCTTTTGTTTCCTCGAACGTTTCTAGAACAAACAGAAAATATATGTAAGAAGAGGTTTTCTTTGAAATTTCTTAATAAAAGCATTATAATTTTTAAAGAAAATGCTAAATATTTTTATGTTTTCTGTTTTACACTTTTAAATATTCACTTTTTTTCTGAATTAGAACAAAAGCTTAATTAGAAATTCTTTCAGTTCTGAAAAATGAATAAAATTAAATTTGAAAATTAATAATAAAACTGTTACAGGGATGCAACTATTGTAACTCTTCTGGATACATTTACATCACTACTGGCTGGATTTACGATTTTTGGAATACTTGGACATTTAGCCCACGAAATTGGAACCACTGATGTTGGATCCGTCGTTAAAGGCGGTACTGGTCTAGCCTTCATTTCTTATCCAGACGCAATTGCGAAATTTGAAACCCTACCTCAGGCATTTTCAGTTCTATTCTTTGCCATGTTATTCGTCCTGGGAATTGGTAGTAATATTGCCATGACATCATGCGTTATGACCTCAATTCGAGATAACTTCCCGAAAATAAAGACATGGGCAGCGGCGGCGTTTATATGCATAGTAAGTTTTGGCATTGGAATCGTCTACGACACTCCCGTAAGCTATTTTGAAGATCTAAGAATTATTCCTTTGTAATTAATAAAATTCCTTTCTTTTAGGGAGGCCAATTCATTTTAAATCTTGTTGATTACTTTGGTGCTTCAATGATAGCATTAGTTTTAGCTATTGCTGAACTGTTTACTTTAAGCTGGGTTTATGGAGTACGAAGGATTTGCAAAGATGCTGAATTTATGATTGGAAAAAATCCAGGATTGTATTGGCGGATCTGTTGGGGAATAATAACCCCAATCCTTATGACGGTCATTTTAATTTACTCTTTTGTCGTGTATGAGCCACTTACGTACAAAGGCGTTGGGTATCCGGATTGGGCATATGGTGAGTAATATAAAATTGTACAAACTACTTTTTAATTAAAATGTGTTTTTTTCATAGCTTTGGGGTGGACTATAGCTGCTCTAGGAGTAATTCAACTTCCACTTTGGATGGTTATTGCTGTTATCAAACAAAAGGATAGCACAATATTTGGTAAAATAGCGAGTGCTTTCAGTCCAACTCAAAAATGGGGTCCAACTGAATTTGCCCTTAATGAAAAGTACAAAAAATACATGTCGGCTGAAGACGAGGACATTTTCAGGACACCAGGGTTTTTTGCGAGTATTAAGAGAAATCTATTCGATTGAGGAAGACTTTAAATTATTTTTTATTATCATTATTTTGAAATTTAGATTAAGTTAGATTAAGAAAATAAAAAAAATGTGAAAATTAAGATGAACATCTTTATAGTATTTGCATAAACCTCTACAGTAAAATATTTTAAATTAAAAATTAGGGAATTAAAATTATTTTTGCACAGATTTTAATGTGAAATATCTAAAAAATCAATGAGTATTTCTGGATTTTTTCTTTCAAGAAAAGTCACTAATATTCCGCTAATATTATTAATTTAATAAGAAATTAAGAAACGAATGTGCTGGAGCTTCAAAACTAGAAAAATTCTGGGGTTTGTGAGACCGCACATCCACAGTGAAAGGGAAAAGTTGTTATGGAATTTGTATTATATGAAAAACGACTTGGGGTGGATTGTTGTAAAAAGGTATTGGTATTTTTCGTATCTTAATATTTTAAAATATAGAAAAACGAAAATATTTTTATTAAATGTAGCTGTACAAAAGGAAAACAATATAACAAAGCATGAATAGTGGTGAATAAATGTAACTACCGAGATAGTGTAACTATCTGCGATGTTCTAGCAACCTTCGAAGTTCCCGATCTGCGAAATAAGCCCCAGTAAAAATCGAAATTCTTAACGCCGTCGTTAATTACCTCTAATAGGTTCGGGTTCAATACCCAACATGGCCCCAGCTCCCTCATCAAAGATTCCCTTAAGTGATTTTGGCGAAACCAATCCCGCTGGTAGTGGTTCTTTATCAATAAATGCTCTCTGCACAGAAAAAATTAAAACTCTATTAGGAAAATGCAAAATGTATGAGGTAGTTGACTACTTACCTTCACCATGCCTGCTTTTTCCGCGCCTGTAACAACAAAAATTGTTCTTTTGGCATTGTTGATTAGAGGTAAGGTCATTGTGATCCTTTTAGGTGGAGGTTTTGGCGAATCATCGATTGGTGTTATCAATTTTTCCTTTTCCTCTAACAATTTATGCCCAGGGAACAGCGAACATGTATGGCCATCATCTCCCATTCCAAGGAGGAGCATATCAAATTCAGGAATACTACCCTTCTCTATATTAAAAGCCTTCAGAATTTTTCTCTCATAGTCCTTGGCACAGTCTTCTAACGGTAAATTATAATCTATAGGAATCATGCGCTTTTCAAGAGTCGGATAGGAGTCTTTGTAGGCTTTAAACGTCGAATCCTCACTATCTTCCGGTACATAGCGTTCATCACAGAAGAAAATTTGCCATTTTTCAAGCTCACTATCAAAGACACAGGTAACTGTTGAATGCAGGAATTTTACCAGGGAGCCGCCTGTTGTTGTCCAAGGAGAGGACAAAACAAGATCACTGTAGTGTGAATCACACAAAATTTGCATGGACTAGAAAGAGGGCACTTACCTGAGACACCTATCCGGAACACCCCGTGCTCCTCGATCGCTTTCTTCGAGGTAGACAGAACATCTGCCCGCAATTTCTCCGAAATCTGGCCCTGTTGTGTTACGATTTTCTCCATTGTTCTATCACTGTCTGTCTGTCTTGTCAGCGTAGCGCGCCTTGTGGAGAGGTCAAAAAGTGGTCGCCGCCGATCGTACTGATCACACCACAAATGCCCGCGATCTCTCGCTTTATGAAATCCAGCGCACTCTAACCGCTTTCTCACTAACTGCGCGTAGTCTCGTGAGCATATGGTCCGCTAACACAAAAAGAGCACGATCGGTGATTTGCCGCGATCGTGTTTGTGTGGAGGTCACAGTTATAAGGAAAATTTGCATGTAATTTTCTCCTTTGATTTTGGCATATTATCCCCTAAGTTGTATCTAGTACTTGCAGACTAGTTCCATCGAGGAGAGATGAATTTTTTAAACCTTCGGATCAACAGCGATCATGATCAGCTGATATATAAGCGATAGTGGTCGACCCAGTTCCGAGAGCGCCTACAGCTTTGCGAAGTTCTTCTTGTGGTGAACTTGGGATCGTTGGAAATCTCTTCAATTCGGGACGGTTCTGGAAACACCAACTGTTTTTTAATTTTTCTAGGATCTCTTAAATATTTCCCTTTCCAAAAATTTGCAGATTTTTATAGCCTTTTACTAGAAGCCCTCCATAATAGAGCGAATAAGCTTGTCTGTATGACAGTTAATACGAAAGCTCTCTGTAACCGTTCCAAGCTTTAGATTAATTCTCTGTTTTTGGAGCTTTATGGCGATTGTACACTTGGGTTGAATTTCTGTATTTGGATAAAGCTCACTTGAAGCTCAAGCCTTGGTCATTTTCGCAGAAATTTAGTATGGTGGTGGGCTATTTTCCTCAGAAAATAATGTGCTCCAAAGAAATCTACGCAAGTATATAATCTACTTTAACACACTTCTAAAAACGAGAATGCACGCAATTTCACGATCTAAGTTTATTAACTTTATCGTTGTAATACTTGGTAATTCCAGAGTATTATAAAAAGCAAAAATGATTATAAAAAATCTACGCTACACTTGAAATTCTGCTTAATTATTTACTGTAGGTTTATTATTATATTATTTAAATATTCTAATTTAAAAAAAATATAAGTTAATACTTAATTAAAGGAACTAAAAAATGTGACCTGCAAACGTGTTAAAAATTTGCCTGTATTATCTTAAAATATTTATTCAATTAGTTGAATTCAAATCCTATCGCAAAATACATACACTAATTTTTAAAAAATGTAGAAAATGTAGAGACTAAATGATTAGTAAAAATATTGTTAGTTAAGTGTGAGAGTAACTCAGATACAACATTTTTGTTGATAAGTAGTTCTTATTTTCTATTCACTTTAAGATTTATTTAAGTATTTTTTAATTATCCAAAATTTCAATTTTTTATATAAATCAAAAATAAATTTAATGTATTAACGTTTGATAGAAAATCCAAGCGTAATTAAGTTTTGTGGACGCTTTTTATAAATTAGAACCTTTAAATTTTTAGGAAACGATATATGGACTCAAAGCCAATCCTTTATTAAAGCGATACTCAGGTTTTTAACACTATTAATTTTTCGGTTTTGCAGAAAAGTTAATTTTCAATTTTTTAGTAGGTGGTGTTGATAAAAGCCTAACATTATTATACCTATGCTTCATCCCGGCCAAATTCATCCCGCCCATTGCCGGGTCCCTCTATTGGGATTGGTGACCGCGGAGAGGGCTTAGAAATTTTAATTATTTCTATGTGAATAAAAGCGCGACGCGGTGCGGCGGCGGTGCCAAAAATGCGCGTAACTACAGCGAACGGGTCCATGTTGTGTGCACCGAACAATTTGGCCTGGTGCAATTAATCTCCATAACGATTACCGCGAAAGGGTTTTGCGGCCGGGGCCAATCGCGTCGACCTGCTAACTGCTAAATAAGCAGCGTGTTCGGCGCCCAGGACATGTTGCGTTAATTGGCGCCGAAATAGGTCTCCGGGAACCAGGACTCGGGATGCAGCTTGGCGCAACTATTCCCGAACTTCAGCACCCCGCTATCACGGCACAGGCCAGCCACGAGCTCGGGCATCAATTATGCAAGGAAAGTAGTTCGTAGGTTGCTGCTTTCTTTCTGTTTTGGTGGTTGCTATATTCGCGTACAACTCGGGCTAGAGAAAGGCTATCCGATGAAGAGATAGTCTGTTAAAAGGACATTCAACCCTAATATAGATGCTTTTATGAATTGCTTTTAGATCTTTTTACTAGGGGGACCTTGGTAGTAGAACAATTATTAATTTGTTGTTACATTTTTTAAACAAGGATTTAGTTAGTCATAATTATATATTTAATAATTTAAATAGTAACAGTAACAATAACATAAAAGTTAATTGCGAGCAAACTGACTTAAGATTATTTTTTCGTTCATTAACAACTTAAATATTGGAAGTCTGAATTTAAAATAAATTAGAAGTAACTTTTGAAAGCAAAAACTTTATAAATATCTTTTAACACCTAAACTCTGTTTGATTTTATAATCACTGTAATTTTTGCAGTAAAGCGATAAAGTGTTCTGTGTTTGCCATAAAAAAATCCAAATAAGTAAAGATAAAAACATTGCTTAATTAAATAAATAAATTTTGTATGGGATTTTAACTTAAATCTCCTTTTTGCAAGTTTAGAGCATTTAAATATTTAGTTTACCGTTTACCGTATTAATTTGGCTTTTCTGAAATTATTGATTTCTCATTTTTTCTTTGCAAATCAGAACCTTAAATTTGTTGAAGTAAAAATCTCGTATCTGGTCATATAATTCTTTCTAGAACAACTTGTATAAATAGTTCCACGTGAATTATTACCCACCTTGCATGATTTAAAAATCGTCACAAAACAGAACAAAATTAATTTAATTTTTACAGATCCATTTAATTAGTGTTTATGCATATGATACTCAGAAAAAAACCTTCCTTAAACCCGAGAATCTTTGTTAAGCACCACCAGGTAAAAAGGTCTCGTAAATGGGGTTCAGCCTCATTTAAATGACCCTCGAACTTCCGAGCTCCGGGGGCGGTTAAATTGATTCCACTCACCTTTGGGATCGCATGCAGAAGCAAAGCACGGGGGCGACTAATAGAAGACTCCACCGGGAGTGGCCTCGTTGAGGACGGTCGCAGTGCCCCGTCTTAATAGACCCAGCGGACAGGACAGGAAAGCTCCCAGGCGCACAATAATTGCAATTCCCGAACTCTGGCAAAAAGCTGTCACAACAGTTCCATCCTGCCGTGACCGGGACCGGGAATCGGGATGCCAGCGACATGCCTGAAAAACGATAACGAAGAGGGTGGACAAAAATACAGAAGCGTGGCGGGTGAAGGGAAAATCCGGGAATACGACGAATTTTCACAAGTCCTTTAAAAGCTTTCCCGTCAGGGCGAACAAAAGCTAAAAGCGGAAACCGCTGGAGTGCCGGGGCAAAAACTCCGCCGGGACAGCCCAGCCCGGGCCAGGACCCACAGCAGAGCCTCGAAGCCTTTTGACAAGCAGATGAATAGGGGAGTTGTGGCGAACACACAAAAATTGAACATCACTCAAGGCTGTCAGAAAAATGCGTGAGAACTGGAATCGATCCAAGTGCTGCACCCGACATGTGATGCCAACATTTTTCTTGTTTCGCCCACAGCCACCGGGGCCAGGCTTGTTACCCGGTTTCCCGCACCCGCTCCCCTCCCCGCCGCGGACTCTACGGCGGGAATATTAGTGCTATTCTGAGGGCTCGGTGACGAGGAATGCAGCACCAGTCCGGATCGGCATATCCGTCCGGCGGACTCCGGAATAACTTTCAGTTCGTTTAAATGGCTATTTTCCCTACAGCAACAATGGCTTTAATTTTAATAAAATAATTTTTGATATAACGAAATTCCTAACAAACAATCGCACTACATTTAAAAAAAGAAAAAATTTAGCACCAAGAAGAGCAGATTCATTTCAAAATGTTTCTTCAATTAAATTAAATAACCATTTGTTAACAGAATATAATTCAGTCCTATTTATAACTTGTATTTATTTTCCGTTTGTTATCCAGAACCTTCCGTGCTCGAGTTACACTGGAGCGGTTTTATTTTTATTTGTCTTTTATTTATCTTTGAAATTCCACCCTAAATTAGACAATCCAATTAAAACCGCAAAGCGTTCGATGTGGCCTTGTTACCCAGGGCTCCACCACACACACACTGTACACGTAGGAAAGGTAGAACCCTGTGCGCCCCCCTCATTTGGGTGTCCCCCATGTGCGGAATAATTTGCACCTCAATTAGGTTCGAATTGGCTGTTTATTTTTAACTGTTTATTGTCACGGATAGATTAAAATTGCATCGAAGGACCGGGAGAACGAACGAGGTGGGACCGGTCGGGAAGAGCTACTGCCTCTCTACGAGGGAAGCCCCACATGTGCGGGCTATCAAAGTTTTAATGACTGTTTACACGGGAATGCCCATTTGCTGGGCTCACACGGAACGGGGAGGAGCGGGGAGCCGCCTTTATCACATTCCGGCCTTTTCGGGAGCTGAGCCGTGGCCTGTGGGACCCGAACACTTGCGAAAATTGTAAACAATTTCTTGGAAACGACAGCGTTCCCTTCGCCACATACGATCCCAAGATCCGGGCCCCAGCTGAATGAATGAATACCCTAGAAGGTAATACATCCCACATCAGGAGCGGATGGTAGCGGGAGGCAGGCGCCTGCTGGTGCTGCCCTCTACAGATTGCGAAATCAATTTGGATTCAGCCCGTGGGGGGAGGGAGGGGGGGTGGCGGCGGTCTATTTTTATAGTTGCAAAAAAAGGCGATTGGTACGAGTTAATCAAGTTCTTGCAGAAAGTGCTTGGCCCTTATCTCGACCCCCGGCAGCCATGCAAACCACCGGCACCGCTACCGCGCGTTAGATTACGAGCTACTCCCGGTGATGTGTTGTGTTTGCTCTCGGGAACAACCCCGAGTTTCAGCTCCCGGTGCCCAGATTTTCTGTGGGAACGACTGAGCCTGCATAAGCAGATAAGCCACGTCCTTGGATTAGCCACAACAAACACGCAACTGACAGGAGTCAATAAAATTTTCATGGCACAAGAATAAAGAGGCTGGGGGAGCCCCACCGTAGCCAGCAGCCAGGGCCCACTTGCTAACAGTCAGCCATCATCGGATTTTTCGATAATATAATTTTTCGATCACGAATTCCGTCACAACAACGGTCATTTTATTTGAAGCTTTTAATATTTAAGTTTAAAAAAATAATAATGTAGGATTATGTGAATCCTGAATCTTTAGTTTAGTCTAAATGGTAAACAGATTTATTTAATCGTATGAAGTAAAGATTTAATTATGACGTCCTTTTCTAATTTATTCTAATTCGTTTCGCCTATAATCTCATAGTTTAAGGATTAATGACCAAGTAATAATCTTTCTGCAGATTTTTCCTTTATTCCTACCTTTCCACTTTAACAGATTTTAAATATTCTGTGCTTGTTGTTGTTTTAGGAAAGTGTTTTTTTTAAAGTAAAAAATTTCGAGCCCAATTTTGGGAAAATTTTAAATCAGTACCTCGATCAATAAATTCACTCTAAAAATTTTTTTAAAACGCATTATTAAAAGGTTATAACTACTTTTTCTCTCCGACTAATAAAGTATAAAAATTAATTCCATGTTCCACCGTAGATTAAATTACTATTCTAAAGCACCTGTTCCTAGAAATGTATGATCGATTAAATTCGCGAAATTCATGGGTCGTGAAGATTGAAACCTACCAACAAAGGGTTCTTACCCACAGAAATCCCTTTTTTAGGGGTAAAGGACGACAAAACAAATCTGAACGGTTTGAACAAATGAAATCTGCCAAATCCCCTTAAGTTCGTGATTCTGGAGCACCGGAAGCACCCATGTGGCTAATTCGTGTGTTCGTTAATTTGTGCCGCTGAGTTAGCTAAGGTATCCCAGGTGTGGTGCTAGGTGCCCGGCGTTTCCGTTCACGGCTCCTAAATCGCCGAGTATGGGATGTAATTGGAAACTAGGAAAAAAGCTCGATTTTAATTCGAACAATAATCAATGGCAAGTAATAGACGCATACCGAGGGTAGGTACTGGAGCCCGGACTAGAGTCAGACCAATAGCAGGGCTGGATCAGGTGTGTGGGTGGAGTAGTTCCGATAATGCACGTGTCACATGCATAGGATGTGCGAACGGGCTGGATGGCTGAATGGCTGAATAGGTGCAGCGAGCCAGCAATTAATCCCATCGCAATCGGATGATTAAAACCGAGTTTACTCAATCATGCCAAAAAGTCTTGCTGTTGACAGCTTCATAATTAGGTATTCAAATCTTTAATATCCTCCGGAGGTCCCGGAGCAGCCCGGGAAGCTTCATGAATTATGGGACTGGTGGTGGCTCTGGCGCGTTTACATGAATTTTACAGGAAAATTCTTCCATGAAGCGGAGTGAAGCGAGCGCCGAGCGGAGATGATGATATTCACTTCGTCCTGGCCAGGATGGAGCCCTCCCCCCGCTGGGCTAGCAAATAGCTTTTGCAATTAAACTCCACTGCAGTTTCTGACATGTGTATCCCCTTCCCCTCGTATCGCAGATGGGCGCACTGTGGGATTTCGGCTGTAAAAAGCTCATTTTTTCTCTAAATTAGATATGGAGACATTTTCAGGAATCAGTATCTAAAAGTAAAAGTGGAGGAGGTGGTGCTCCTCTGCTGGGGGAAATCCCTGCAACGAACCAAGCTGTGTTGATTTTGTTTTTCAATTTTTCTTCCTCACACGTGGTATTCCGTAAAAAATATTAAATTTTAAAAACGTACAAATAATTCTCCGCATATATTCGACCACTTTATTAAGCAACAAAATGTTTAAACGATATTAAATATTTGGAATTCGTGACGGATGTAACTGTCTACGTTTATCGCAATAACTTGTATAGGATTTCCATTTCTGTATTTCTAAGTCTTCATTTAAAAATAAATAAAATACAGTACACTACCCCCTCCCCCTCTACCTCTGACTGATTAAGGTCACAGTCATGGTTTATTTGTGATAGTCGATAGTATAGGTGGAAATTAAAGTGTCTTATACTGATTCATAAAAATCGTATTAGTACCTTAGATGAAACTCCCTCTTCCCATTCTATACAATACAACCTATTGCCAGATTTAATTTACTAACTGTGGTGAAGCTGAGTTAGTCCTTAGCATGAAAGTTTCTGATTTTAGACCACTGGGCTCAGGAAGACGATCTTTTGTGCTTCTCGAAGATTACAATAAGCAGCATGTGTGGGCCGCAATAACTTTCACATTCGAACGGTGCGATGCGGCGTGCGCGGGAGATAGTCCACGGCGATACCGTCACGCCATTCAATTTCACCTGGTTCACCTGTTTAGGCACGTCGCTGTCGTCACGGAGGGAATCCTCCTGTCCCAGGCGGCTGGGAATTCTCCCTAAATGAAGTTGTTGTCCTGTTGTCCTCTCTCAGCGGTGTGTGGTGTCAATCCTGCCACCTGCCCGTGGGGTCTCGCACTCCCAGCGGTAGCATCGGCAGTGAACTCAGCGCCGCGCGGGGTCGGTGTCATCTACATTCGATTAAACACCTGCAGGCCTCAATAATTCCCCAGCTGTCAGGAGCATTTCGCGACGCGGCCTGTGTCCTTTCCCATTATTTTCGTTATTTTTTTCTGTTTTTAATTTTTTCGTTGTTTTTTTTCGTAATTAATCGGCACGACGTTCGGCAGGCTTTTGTTATCCTCCCACCCGCTGGTGGCTTGCTTGCGAGTGATAACGTCCGCGTTTTGTGACACGGCCGAAAGGTGGCGGTTTGCCGGCTATAGCGGGGTGGAGCAAGGACGACCAAATTGAAATTCTATTTCTGGGCCGATAGTGCCCGGGATTGATTTTCAGCAGGAGATTGATTGGCGGGGGTAGTTCAAGCGACGAGTGGAGGGGGTGGGCCGTGGGAACAAGGCTGCGGGCGCCTTCTGGTGTCCTAAAACTTTTATGACTCTGCGCACGGAAGAGCCATTAAAGGCTCCCCCGCCCTCCCTCTACTAGCAAGAAACGTAAGCACGTTCTGCCCGCAAAATTTTAAATGTTCATCCGAAGAAGGTCCCACCTGAGCCATTAGGAGCCCGTTTTCCTATTCCGCACTTGAAGACGTGCTTCTGCTAATCGTTGTAAGGTACTTGACTCGTCTCATATGCCCTGCTGCCGCAGAGGGGCTGCCCCCGTTCCTATGTCAGGAGCACCCCTTCAATTCTAATTACAGCACAAATCCCCGGAATGAAAAAAAGGGCGGCGCACCCAATTGCTCCCAGTCGGTGACAGCCCGAGAAATCGTCGTTAATCAAAATTTATCAACACATAAAACTTCTTCGCACTCCTTAGCAGCGCTGGCTCTGCTAATTAAAGCGACTGCTGTTGCCACTTGCCGCCTCCGCTGCCGCTGCTGCCAGTGCCTTGGTTCCCTGCCTCGCCAGGGGTAAGCCCCAATTAGCTCGCCGCCACCCTGTGCTCAATCTGGAGCAGCACAGCTCGTGCAACATGGGCGGGGGGTGGTGGTGGTGATGCCGCCTGGCGGTAGCATCACATCGGCCACCAGCATCAGCAGCGCCATCTCTGGCACAGAAGCGCCATCAGGACCACTAGCGCCACCATACCGTACACCGTACCGAATCCGACCCTCTCGGCACCGGGTCCCATTCCTCCTGCAGGAGCATAGTTGGGAAGCATGGCGGCGGCAGCTTGGATTGACAGCCCCCGCTGGTATTGGCATGGCATTACGGTGAGAATGGGCACAGCTGGGGGGATTATTTAGGGAGCAGCGTGTGCGAGGCCGGGATGCCGGGAGTATCCTTCGGGAGCACAGGATACTCTCTGGCTGTTTACACAGGAATTTTCCTGGAAAAGTAAAGGGAAAAGCGTTTCTTTGATATTACAAGCAGCTGTGACCCAGGGCTTATGTGCGCTCTCTGTTTTTATTTGCATTTCTTGAAATGCCGGGCGGGGGAGGGCGCACACGGACGGTATGGCGTCTCCAGCAGGGACATGGACCCGCATCCCTATTCCCGACCCAACTGGAACAGGACCAGTGAGGGGGAGCGCGCGGGCCAGCACTTATTGGTCGTCTCCACTTAATTTATTTTTAACGGCGGCATATGTTTGCTGTGCAAATTGCTAATGTGTAAAATTTTTGGACCTCTGGCAGCGTGCGGACTACGACGACGGAAAGAAGCACCCTCTGACAGGGGGCATCAGAAGCGGCAGGGAAGCATCTCAAGGATCAAAGAGTGTCGTCGTCTGCTTGGGAACCATTTAAGCTGCGACCGATGGCGATGAATTACTTTTTAGGAATGTTCGGAACATCCCCGGGACCGGGACGCCCCCGAGATGCCCCCGGGACGTCCTGCGTTGTATTTCCCCCACACTGACGTGAACAGACAAGTGAATAATGTGGTGGATGTTTTCGCCGCAGATTTGTCTGCTAAGCAGGATACCCACTTTTGTCGCAATTGATTCGCCCCTTCCAAACATATTTTATTCATTGGCGGTGTGGGGGCGGGGGATTGTGTAGGTCGATTTAGCCAAGTTAAGGAGACTACTAGACAGTCCACTTAATTGCGATTATTTCGAAGTACTACGTAGGTACAATAACTTATGTCTTCCAAAGTCTGAAGAAATAATCCTAGAACTAGAGATTTGTTAGAATCTAACCCATCGTCCTCAAATTTTAACGACTACATTATAATTGTTTTTAAATTGTTGGTCCACTGTTTCATCACTATTTTTAAATTGTTGGTCCAATGTTAATTACTTTAAATTTGTAAAAAACACATTTGGATAACCGAGCAATCAAATGGTTTGGCAAAATTAAAAGGAAAAATATGAGCTTTTGAATTGTTGGGATAGTAACACGTTTGCTGCTGACGTCATCTATAGCATTTTTTGGTTGCTGCTGATGTACGCTTACGTCATTTCGTTTCTGGTTACTATTTATGTGACTTTAAGAAATTTCATAACTGGCTTTAAATTTCCGAAATGAAATAGAGATTTGTGCGTAACTTTATTTTAATTGTTAAAAATGTAAGGAAATTGCGTCCCAAAATACACTCATAACATGCCAAAGTTAAAAGTAGTTAGTGAAGTATCTAGTAAATCTAACGAAGATTTCTGGGCTGATCATTTTAAATCTTTAGAAAACATTTGCATTTTTCACTTTACATCATCTTTCACAATACAACTCTTTTTCAGCGAAATAATTATTATAATGAGCTTTGGTTATACGAATTTAAAATTCAATAAAAGAAAATTAACTACTGTAAAAATATTATTCCTGTATTTATAACTTTCTGTGTATGATATTATGTGAATTAATTTTCATTTGAACTACGATTTTAAAATTTCTCTTTACATCCCAATTTTCCTTTGAAGCCATAAGCGAAATTATCGTACATTATTTACAAATATAGTAAAAATTTTAATAAAAAACAATATTTAAGAAGTTTGCTTGCCTTAACATTTTTATTTAAAATTTTTTGTTTTTCTAATACAATTGACCTTATTATATTTATAGTCTTTTATTTTGTAGCCCAAAAACACATTCCACATCCCAACTAATCATAGTAATATTTTTAGTATGGCTCCTGACTTAGGCATTTAATTAGGTACATATAGACATAGTCCTTCATTGCTAGAACTAAAAACAAACCCCTAATGTGGTTTTCTCTTCACCTTTAGCCTTCGCATACTTTTGCATCATACGATCACCTTTAATTAGTGCAAAAATTGCCGGAACCGCATCCCTATCCGGAAATGAGCACATTTCGCTTTTCCGGCCGGTGATCCTGGCCAGCAGCACGTCAAGACCACGACGTCGGCGATCGCCAAAATAAGATCACTAAGAGCATATACACTAAAGGTGTGTTCGCTATCGTTAGTGCGGTAGTCATATGTAGGCTTGTTCTGCGATCGACGAAACGCGGCTAAAAAAACCTCGATGACGACACGCATGCAGTGCACATGGTGGAAACATGGAAACCGCACGGCGGGATCTGGATTGGTGGTCGTTTTGATCGGAGCCCGTTTCTGGCGCGTCTCATGCCGTGTCGGATGTGCCGCATATGTGTGGGCATATGTGTGTGCATATGCGTCTGCAGACTGAAAAGGTGTCGGGGCACCTGCACGCCAGATGTTTGCAAACAAACTGCGCTCTACTTCACGAGAATTTCGGCCACTGGCGAAGCCCCGGGTCTCCACCGTTGGTCGTCACGCTGAGGCCCCTGATCGCAACGCGCGCGGGCGGTATTTAATCAACACACGAGCTGCGTAATTCTAGCGGGAGATCGCGATCGATTATTCAGAAAATAAAGAAGACCAGAACCCCTGTGGGCGCAAAACAACGAACCTCTCAAGGAGCAGGGCCCACAGGGGAGGAGGGCCTGTTGGCGTCGGCACATTTATTTTCGCGGGAAGTGGATGTCGTCGTGCGCGCTCGGGCCAAAGAAGCAAAATCAAAGTAGCTCAGAAGTGCTCCTGCTAATTGTCCCTCACGACTCCCCTAGTGCCCCTCGCTATCCCCGTCGCTCGCTAGTTCTTTGGCCCGCGAAGATGCTAGTAAATCTTGCGAGAAAATTATAAACACAATGTGCCAGTCACCGCCAGAGTGTGGCATGCCTGTGCCGTGCCAGAATCACGGGCGTGCGAGCTTCGAAGGAAAACCCGAGTCCCAGTGCGCGTCCCGCACGTCCCAGGCATAACGGCTGTGCTGGCTGGCCGCGAGTTTACTCAACTGGCAGTCGACAGAGGGCGCAGTCGCGCCACTTGTGTGAATGGATTTTCAGTTGTTTGGGAGTCAGGCCAGACCAGAGCCTCCTCGGTGCTCTGGTTCCCGAAGGAAATTCATTCCCACAGTGAGTTCCTTTGCAGGAGGTTCAGTTCTGTAGCAGTTCCTTCCGGTGGTGTGCTCTTTAGTGCTTAAGAAGTGGTGTGGACTCGATAGTCTTAGAGGAAGCTGCTGGCCGACCAAGAAGTGTAAATAGTGTACCGTGCGAGGTAGTGCAATGTAAACACTTTACATGACTCGCATTCAAGTGACCGCAAGTGTAGACGTTACATTAAAAACCTTAAAATGACCAAAGGGTTCTGAATTGGAGGGCTCGAAGTAGTGCGATTGCGACCATAGAGTGCATATCGGGCGGTTTGGATAAATCTTAGCAAGAAAGGTGTTTTCCAGTAAGCAATGATAAATAATGTAATCAAGTAGGTTCTAGGGTACCCCCATTGAGCCAGCGTGCCCAAAAAGAGAGCAGAATCTACTTAAATTTAAATTTGATTTAACACTAGTTAATCAACAGTATTTTAAAAAAAACTACTTATAGGTTCTGAATTTGAAAAAGGAGTTCTTTAAATCATAATAGCGCAAAAACCACTTTAAAATTACTTAATAGCAATTTGTTATTGAAATAAGGTACCTTGAAAACATAAGTAAACTTAAATAAAACTATACCCGTTCATACTGCACGTGTTACTAATTATTAAAAGAGGAAACTATAAATCCGCTTAACTTTACTTAGAATTACCTCCTAGCCCCAGTCTAAGAAATTCTCCTGTCAAGGTACCCTCCTCGTAGCCTGAGTTGCAATCTCCTTCAATCCAGATTTCATACTAATCGCTAATCGACTGGGGGTACCTCAATTACCCCCAGGTCCTTAACTACGACGAAGGTGGAAGAGCACTTACAGCGTTGAATTCGTGGGGTCATTTGGGGCACAATCAATTTGTGGGCAATTTTCATCAAATTACTTTGAATTATTTACACTGCGACTCAGGTGTGTGCTCACCTGGCACGACTTATAAATGCGCGGGCTAATTTCGCCGATGTTCTTAATGCGTTCAAATAAGCACCTACCCTACAGGAGAAGGGCTTAGGGGTTTAATTACGTCCGTGTCAAAGGGTTCCGGATAGTCACTGAGCTGTTACCATTTATGGGTGCGAGGTTTTCTTCAAAGGGGCAAACCTTTTTGCACCTTCGCCAACCGGGGGGTGGTCGTGATTATAATTCCTTCGGTATAGCTGACTTCCAATCACTTGGTCACTTAAGAAGTTTGTTGATTTTCTTCGGGGGCTGTAGAGGGGCCACGTAATTGCCGTCCCGGGGGATAACGTGATTGACCAGCAAATGCCATGCTGTCAGGATATTTTGATTAGCAATCAGCTCGCCGTTGTCCGCCTGTTACCTGCTGGATGTGATTTTTGACTGCTCCTTGAAAGAAGTTCGAAAGTTTCTTTCCTAATTGATTAGGAATTTGTCGTTTGTTGGGCTCGACGGGAAATCATTTTAATTTAACTGCTCATGGTGGCACGGCTTAAGGACTCCTCAGGCGTTTAATTTGTCCTTGGGCGAAAATCCCCAAATTAAAAATAATGTTTCTTATTAATGTCAAATAAATAAAATAAGTTAATTAAAATCAAACAATGATGAAACAAGCCCGATAGGACATTTTCTGTACATTCTTAATATTAAAATTAAATATTTCCACTATTTGAATATCTTTATAAACGACATTTGAAAGTTCGCGTTTTATGTTTGTGCCATAAAGATTTTTTTTAAAACAAAATTTAATACTCAAAATTCGTAATTTTAAGGGGCGAATTACTTTTTTCTTACTTAAACTTAATTATTTTTTGCTCTAAATTTCTAAAATATTTGTGAGTATTATGAAGAAATTAAGCGCTTCGCTTTCATATCTGAAATTTGTTTTAAATATTATTCAAAAAGTTTATAAGTTTTTTCTTTATATCTTTTAATGTTCTTATTGGAAAATCGTGTACTAAAGAGTTTTGTTAAAAAAATTATGTTAAAATTACCTATAAATTGCCATGTCTGAAGAAATTATAAATATTGACTATTTCAAATAAAGTTTTAATTTTAATAATAAATGAAATATTAAATTAATACTTCTGTTCTTATTTGGCATAGAAGAAGAAAGTTAGGGCGAATTTTATTTAATTTTATAATATCAAAAAGGAGTAGGTAAATAAATAAAAAAATAGAGATCCCAGCTTAAGTTCAGCTCAGAAGTTTTGCGGATATGAGAACCTTTCTTCACGCATACCTGTAAATGTAATTTACCATTTCTGTTTTGCAGGTACCTGCTTAATCCCGTTAGGCATACCTGCCATCTGTACATAAAAGTGCAATTTAATTAGCATTATATATTAACGTGGTAGATTTCCGGCATTTTTGTGCCAGATGTTTTCTTAGAATAATGAAAAAAGAGTTTTTTGAAACACCTGTAAAACGGTAATTTTTTTTCAAACATCCGAATTGTTTTACCTTACCACTGTTACCAAGGTTACAGAAAATCCACAAAACTCATCCTTAATTTGTAGATGTTACGCTTTTGCTTCTTTTATTTGCTTTCATCAAATTTGATCAAAGTTTGATTATATTTGATATTGTTCTTTTTGTTGGTTAAATTGATTTACGTTATCTATATAATCTACAATTTTATTTAAAACTTTTTTAAATAATTTATAGTTAGCTTTGACAATATTCTGTTATCTATATACTATACTATTTATATTTATATTAAAATATTATTACCAATTGAATTTAGTAATAATAAATAGGTACTACTTTAAGCAATTGTTAAAAATATGGAGTTGAATATCATCAATTTATTTTTATTTCTAAAATTGAAAAAGACAAAATAGAAGTTCAAAATTAAAAAAAAATTAATTATTTATTGAAACTTTTATTTTTCAGCGCGCACAGTTACTGAATAACATTTCGGACGAAATATTTTTTCGATCTTTCCAGACTTTGTATAGACATTCCATTGAGTGTGTAACGAGCTAAATATTTGATGAAGAATATTTGAAAATAAAATAAACACTTATTATTTACGTATTGTTTGATTAAGAAGTCTAATTTCAAAATTCGTACATACTATTTATAAATATAATTAAAACATATTCTTCAAATCATAGAGTTGTAAAACAGAATTAAATTAAAAATAATATCACAATATAATAATTCAGAATATTTCCCTATGAAATTTTGGGTGAGTTGAAGAATTTTTAAATCAGAAACATCCATAAAACTGATTTAATTGCCATATTAATAAAGAAAACGCGTGTAGTGATGTAATAGGTGGTAAAATGAGAGATTTTCGGATTTGCAGCCATTGAATGAACTTCAGAATTTTGTATTTCCTCAAAACAAATTTTGCTGTTGATAAATAAGAACACTTTTCCAACTATGCATTGTTGTTAAATCTATTAAGTAATCTAACTTACTCTAACTAATCGATTCAAATGGCCATGAACAAGTGATTTCAAAGAAAATATTATCGAAGTTTTCAAAATCCACGTAGCTTCAAATTGCCAGCAATACTAGTTTCGTATTTGGGCAACTGTTTAATGTACCTGGATAGCATGTGTTCAAATGTCTCAGGTATTCAAGACAAGGCGAGCTAATCACTGTTTAATAAATTTGACACCATTTGCGTATTAGTTCGCATATCGAAACGGCGAAATTTCGTTCGGTCACATCGACTATCTTCTTTGTATCCCCTTTTGTTCAGAATTAACTGGTGTTGACGCAGATGGAGTTTCAAATTGCTTCCAAAATATGACCGAGCACTGTCACCGCCACAAAGGCGGACCTGGTAAAAACGTTCACAATGAGACGTGACTCAGTTCAGTTACCAAAATGGACGAAGTGAAAAGGCGCAGTTTTAGTCGCCCCAAGGTGTGTTCTTTGGTTTGGTGGTTTTTTCCCACATTCTAAATTCTGAAGAACTTTAGATCTTGAAACGTACACTTGTGCATAGAGTAAACTTTATAATATCCAATTAGTGTCAGGAGAGTATATACCATACGCTGTCTTTCGTTATACTTTTTGTCATACTCGATTTTGGTTTTGATATGATACCGCGAAAGGATAGCAGCCAAGGACAATTGTGTCGTCTTGTTATTGAGGTAGTGCTTTGTTAAGTGGACTTTTATAGGTTTTGAAAATTCCAACTTAAAAATTCTGTTTATTTTAATTTTCTGTATGGATTTTGTGGATTTGTGTTATTTCGTATTGCATGTATGTTTTATGTGATGTCTTATTCGAACAAAATGTCGACTTTTTTTGTTCTTTGTTTATAAATATTTGAAATTGTGACTGATAACGTTACCAAAACAATTAAAGTTTTAAAAATTCACAAGAGTTTTACACTATTAACCATTTGTTAATAAATTTTATAATAATAATTAAGAATATCGTTGAGAAAATTTTGTTATCAAAAAACGTTGTTTGAAAAAATTTTTCTTTATAAAATCGTGAGAAATACTTATAAGAAAGTTCTATACTGAATTATCTCAGTATACTAATATTTTCGTAAAAGAAATAGATACACTATACACACCACAGTTTGAACAGGTGTAGTTACTTAAATAAAAAATAAGCCATGTGAAAAAGTATATTTCTCAGTATCGATGTTTAAAAAATTATTTCTGCATTTTAAGGCAAGATATCATGAAATTTAAAATTTAACTAACTTTGAAGGGAGAAAAACAAACATAAAAGTGTGAAAAATAACAAATAATTATCAAATAAAAATAAATTGCGCCTACTGATATTTAGAAAAAGGATACAAAAAATAATATGAACGCACTTTATCTCACGATTGCCGGCAGTACGAAATCAGATTATTCTAAGAACTTTCTGACCAAACCTTGTATCAGAAGTCTCTAACTACAGATAGTCAAGTGTAGGATGAAGTATGTTAGATAAAATACTACTTTTATTGCCCACTTTCAATGAACTGAGATCAACGTCTTGTCCATTAATTACGCGTAAAATCCATTAAAGATAAATTACTGATGACAGGGCGAGAAAGACACTATACGGGGGCATCTTTTATCTTCCGAGCTAGAGCATGCAGCTACAGGCAATTTCTCACTCGCAGGATACGTCGTCGAAAATGGCGATATCGTAAAAATTAGGCAAGCGTTCGAATCGCCCAGAAGCGCCCGCATGTTGTTGGGGTGGCATCCATCCTCACCCGGCTCCCTCCGACCGTTTCGGTCCATTTCTAGAAAAGATGGGGCGCGTAGGAAATCAGAGGCTGTTCATTCACACGACATTAACTCCATAAGACGGGGGTAGAGGCGGCATCTTGCGGTGGAGCTAAAATACCGGTGCAAAAGGCATGTATAAGCAATTGCTAGGTGATGAAGGCGGTCCATGAAAGAAACCAGGCGGCTAGAGTGTGGGAGGGGTGGTTAGGCGAGCTAGAGCAACCCGAAGGAAAAGTTTTCTTATTCATGAGTGTTTGCCCCACATCGACCCTCGGAATATGTGGTGCCAGAAAATGCGGGTGACCTTCCTTCCAGAGACCCGTTGGAGGTATCCCGACGATACACATCAGGACGGGGCAGAGCACAGTCAGAGTCCTATGTTAGAAATTCCTCAAACGGGAGCAGCCGTCCAATTGCCTACGCAAAATCCAGGTGGCAGCTCCATAGATAGGTGGCTTATCTCGCATTCGGCACATACACGAGGTCCCCGCAGAGAAGGCCGGAAGGTTCGCGGGGGTGCAGCGGCCGAGATTCGAATGAAAGTTTATCCAGGATGTTCCGTAATCGAGTGGGAGGTGTGAGGACGGAGACATGTGCGGGAGGTACGGAGGTCTGACCTGGCCTGGTCGTCGTGCACCATGTTGTGGTTGCCATCAATTGCGGCCGGTTTCCTCCTCGGGATTTTCTTGTTCTTCCTGATAGTGGGGCTCGTTGCTTGCTAACCAGGCCATGAAAATACATAATTTTTTTTCTATCGGTTGGCCCCCGAAGAGGCCAAAACGCCAAAAAACCCTAAATGGCATGATTATGCAGGGTACCATCAAGGACACCTGCTTTTAATTGAATTCGACTTTGACACGTGCCACCAGGGTAGCCATGTGCATTTTACACCGAATATTTGCCAGTAGCCGGAGCCTTGTGGCTCGAAGGAGGAAAAAGGGCCATAGCTCGGAGCCTGCTGGCACACGATAAATTTGTGTGGCCCCGGGGACCTGGAGTGGGCTCCGGGAGGAGGAATCGAAATTTTCCTCCTATCCCTGACAGCCAATTACAATCAACTACTCCTTTTGAGGTGTGCAGCTGGCGCCCTGAGTGTGGCTGACGACGACGGCGGCTGCTGGCGGCCGCTGGCGTCGTGCCGCTTCATCTGCCGCCTGCTGCTGCTGCTGTTGCCATCATTCACGGGGGTTCCCCGGTTTTTGTGTGTGCGTTTTTTCGTTTTATATATACACTTTTTTTCATCTGCCTTCAAGGACCTTGTGCACTCTCATATTTAACCTCTCTCGCAATCTGCCTTGGTCACAGGTGTCTGAAACATTCAGCAGCTGGTTCCATTCATTCTATTTCCCGACAGTTTTGTGTGCGGCTATGTGTGCACAGCTGTATGCCGCAGTCTGTGGATTTTCCCTGTTTTTCCCCCTCATTCTCCATGACCCGGGTCCTATCCCGACCCACAAGGTTCCATTGCCGCCATCAGGATCGGACCCGGCCACCACCACCGCCACCTCTGTGAACAGGACTTGTGCCTTGTGCCTGCGGCCCGCAGTGTTCCATACCCGAGCATATCCTCCTCCCTTGTACGCCTCGTCAATGGTCCCAACTCCAGAAATGAAGGACGAAACCCGAGGAGTCAGTAATCATCATAATGTTGCAATCGCCCCATTCCCGTAGCAGCAGCGGCACCAGCAGTTCCCGGTTCTCGTCCCGTGTCCCGTCAAAATTTTTAAGACATCTCAATATGGTGTTTAAGTGCCACCATTACTCAGCTTTGGGAGCTGCGATTTTGCGGGGCAGACGCCAATTTCGGGACGCGTCACATGCTGCTGCTGCTATACGTCCCCGGCCCCTTCCGAACGAGTAATGTGCGGGACTATTTCAATCGTAGAAATTTGCAAAAGGGCCAACATCGCCCTCACAGGAATAGGGGGAGGGGACAGAAAAAGCGCCAAGGATATCTATAAACTTTGGTAGGGAGCTCGCAACGTGCACTTATGCCCCATTGTCGTACAAGTCTACCCTCACTTCCAGAGTAATTTGTCACAATGTCAACTTTCAGGGATAGGGAAAGTCTAGGACCGTCACAAAATAATCCCCTCCAAGTACTTCCTCCTCTTCCCCGTGGACGGAGGCGGTAACTGGGCAGTAACGCTTTTAATAACTTTAAAAACGTAAAGGTGCTTGCTGCACCTTTTTAATAATTCGATTACACCTCTCCGATTTAGGGGGAATTCTGAAAGTTGCCTTTTCGTCTTCTTACGCCTTGAGTTGTCGATTTTTGTCTTAAATTTCAGTTGTGAAATGCAAAATTTTAAACATTTATACGTTTACGTTACAGATATCGAGTAAAATTAAATTAATTAAGAATATGATTTAATTTTTATTGCTCGTTGTGTAGAAAAAATGACTATACCTCACTATACTTTTAAAATTAAATTCCAAACTTTATCCGTAAGTATTTCGTTTCTGTAAATTTATTAATTGCTTTAACGAAATCGTCATTTCAGAATTACAAAATAATATACACGTTTTTATTATTTCAAAAACGTTTGTGTGTGTTTGCCACAAGAAATTTTAAATTCAAAGTAATTCTATTGTGTTTTTAATTTATGTTTAATTTTTTTGAATTAGAAAAAAATTGCATACTAAACATTTTTGAATGGAAGCATCACGCATTAAATAAATGAGAAAAAGGAATTTTTGAGATTAAACTAAATTAAAAGAAAATAATTCTTCCGAGGATTTAAATTATCTCAGTTTAGTAATACTTGTTTTTAGAAAATAAAAATCTTGGAAATTATTAATATGGGAATTTTCAAGAAGTTCATTAAGAGTACATTGTTTTTTTTAAATATCCCGTGTACACATTTCCTAACACCAACTTTATTGGCGGGGCAACCAGCGGCTAATCGCTAGCTTTGCGCGGCCCAGAACTGACGTAATTATTCCGAAATTAAAGGCGCTCTGAAATTCGCCAGCAAAATACTTTATGGCTCTGACACCAATTGTTGCAGGCCGGTGCAGACCCCAATAGCGCCCGGGTGTCGGGAGAGCCCCAAATGTACGGAAGAGCGCCACAAGTAATTCCCTCCGTCTCGATTTCATGGGAAGGGTATAAAAAAGAAATGCTAGAATACTTTTGAGGCGAATTGTTTTGATTTCACGCACATGTGCCGGCCTGGGAACGGTAACAGAAGCAGTAGCAGTATTTATCCCTATATTCCCGACCAATATGTGTACGTGTGCATTCCGGGTGTACTTAAAGAAATCTGGTCCAGACATTTGAACATCTGCGAGCGCCCCTGTGACTCCCGGGTGTTCCCTGTTCGGGGCATTGAGTCGTTAACGTGCAGCAGCAGCAGCCAGCAATGTGAACCCGCCAAAAGCACACAGGATCCGGGATCCTTGCCGTACCGCCGGGTATTCCAGGTCCCGAATCCTGCCGTTGCTGTTCGCATATCCGACTCAAGTGTTCATAGATTCCAGTCCAGGGATTGCTTGTGACGGCGGAGGCTGTGGATGCTGCTGCGGAGACTGGAGCACCACACTACATCACTAATTCCATTCCACATTTCACTCCCGGATTCTGTCCCGGCTGCTGTGCCGAGCTGAGGAGTTAGAGGGAATTTTTCGGGAGGATGAGGGAGGTTAGGCATAGTGTGCGCGTCGCTTTCAGTATTCGCTTTCTAAAAAGTTGGTGCACGGCCAGCGGCAAAAGGAGCTCAGCTCCTGTTCAGGCACATCAGGAACAGGAGCTACTCTTCGGTATCTCAGAATACATCCTGGCATCCCCCATACCCGGCGGAGGAGCCGAAGAGCGTGTTGTATGGTGGAGGTAATAACAGAAATGTCATCCACAGTAGACGAACTTTTCCTGGAGTATAAAAAGAATAAGAAGAGCTATGGAGCAAGATATATGGGGTGCAAGGGAGCGGCCTGCGGGGAAATATATCACATGAGCCAGGAATTTTATGTTGCGCCTCAGGCTCTGCAAATGGCACGTTAATACTGCTCCAGACGAATGTCGGAGGATACTGGAGCTCCCATGGCACTAGCGCCCGTATTCCGCAGCTAGATGCCGCTCGTTGGATCTCGTCACGCCACCAGCATCCCAAAGGTAACCAACTATCTTGTCTAGCTCTAGCCTAGCTCTAATCTACCTCTACCCGCCTTGCCCATTTTACTCGCTCCCGGAACGTAGTGCGGCGTTGTGTAGATGTTCGCTTCCCGTCTTCTCTCCTTGAAATTGTTTTCCCAAAAGTGATCTCGTTGCCTGCCATCGGGGAGCGCATGTGTTCCTGCCGGATTCACCTGAGCCTGAAAATGTCATGTCATTAGTCTTCCCCGGCACTAATCGCCTGATTGATTGATTGTATACGAGGGTGCGAAATAGATTTAATGGATCCTTCGCGGGTTCCGAATTCGTCCGGACGGACTGTTGCGAAAGTGCTTTAATCAAAATTACTTTTAGCAGCCGAGCATCACAACCCTGACCACTGGGGCAATTAGGAACGTGGTTTCTCACATTCCCCCTTCTCAAAGCGGAGGGAGTTTGTGCTGTAAATGAGATAGGAACAAATATTCGAGATTATTATCGCCACTTGTGGGAATCCACTATCTTTTTATCTCTAAATTACTGATGAGAATAAATATGGGAAAAACTAGAATGAGAATAAATGTGGAAGAGCAGAACATGTACAGATGGTATTTATAGGGCTGGAGGAGTTATTTTCAATATTCCGTTTGTAATACTAACACTTATAAGTAAACTGTTTTGAGGTTTACACCCATGTCTCATAGTTTCAAAACTTGTAAAAAATTAGATTAGAAACGCAAATTAGAAAAAACAAAACAAAAGGACATCACTTAAAGTTAAAATCTTGTTTTTTATATATTTAATCCTTTAAGAACTAAAATAGTACTATTTTTAAAACTCCTAACAAAAAGCATAACTCCTTTTTTAAGGCCTGATACTTAGAAAATAAATTGAAACATTTATTTTGTGACCTTAAGTAGATCACTACTCCCGATCCAAACGAAATCTAATGTTTGAACAAAACCAATTGTAAAAAGACATTGTCACTTTAGCAACTACAGTAAACATAAAATTAATCGGAGAATTTATTCATTAGTCAATTAAAACATCTGTACAGTATACTCCAAGGAAAAACAGGTGTATTTTTCAGCTTCCTTCCATCTATTAGCATAATCTGCACGAATTCTTCTAAACTATGTCTTATATTTCGGTCAAGACGAAGTAAAAGCTAAAACGTCTTTAAAAATGTGATTAAGTCACCAAAAATTTGAGAATTTCAATATTCTGCAGAACCGCCTTTCGTTTACCTTCTGTTGCTTATTAAGACCTAGTTACGAACAGTTTTTATTGATACAAGTGCACTCCACTTGAATTTATGTAATATTGCCAAAAGTATCGATGATACAACCTGCTGAATTCAGATACAATTTTTGGCGTAGTGATTAACTAATTTTGATGAAGAAAATATTCACAATTTGACGATTATTTAATTGTTTTCGATAACTGCGTGATTATAATCTAGAAAATATATTTGTTGAAAAAGTAATGTAAATACATTGTTGAGAGTTTATTTTTATTTGCCAATTTATGAACTATGAAAAAATATTACCAACTTGCATCAATTTAGAGTCTAGATTTTGCCTGTCGAGCAGTAATTTGCCTGTTTATTTTAAAAATATATTATGAACTTGTGTAAATTCATGGTGTGAAATGGAGGTCAAATATAAGGCTTAGAGATCAAATATAAGCTTTAGAGAATTTAAAAATCGTTAGAATTATACTTTCTTAAGAAAAATCTGTCTTTTTCAAAATAGAATTAAAAATGCAATTGGCTACTTTTAAATACCACTGATTCTTCAGTGTAGAGAAATTGTTGAGCTCCTTTCTTATAATTCGTAACTAATGCAAAAAGTTGAGGCATAAAAATTACTTGAATTAAGATTTTAATTGTTGTTGTTGTTTAACATTTTCCAGTTCCGTTACAAGCTAATGTAGTTAATTATTTATTTATGCAATTACTTTTAAAGGGTAAATTTCATTTTTTCAAATAATTTGTGTTTGTATTTTAGTCGATTGTGCTATGATTTTTAAATTTGCTAATAAGTCGCATGTAATAGAGTTCAAAATTGTACTGGATAAAAGGGCAAAGAGCTTCTTTCTGAAGAATAGTCGTCAATTAATTACTCTATAGTATGAGTTAAAATCAAGCACGGAATTGTTTAATTCATTATAGACGTACACCTGTAATAACTGTTTCTCAAAACATTTGGCGCGAATTTCATTTGTTCGACCCAAGACGATTGCCATCATTTTTACTTGGAACTCACTCTTCAATGATGCGTCAGAGAATCCATAAGGTCTATAGCGACTAACAAAGCCATCCAAACAGAGTTGACCTCATTTCATGCTCAATATCATGAACGCGAACCCCGTTTCGATGGGGTTCATTGTGCACCTCTCGATTCTCAACCTCGAGACGAGGTCTTTTTGAGGTCTTCATCGCCGACAACGCCTACAGCGGTCGCAACGGTGTACACCTCTATTTGCCCAGGTGAGCCGCATTCACATTCCCTGCAGCGAAAAATGCATTCACATTCCCTGTTCGCGAGAAATACCCTTATGTATGCATCAGAATACGTCCTCAATCCAATCACGAAAAAATAGTATAAAGAAAAAACATTCCGAGCAGTTCACTCGTTAAATTCCTACAGTGTGTTGCGCATCACAAAAGAGTGTGCCACACGGTGCGGTGGTATGTGCCACAGCTCCCGCATCTGGGGACGTGTATTCCCTGTGTGTCTCATATGTGGACCATGTGTTGGAGTGGAAATGAATTCATCCGAAAAGTGGCATCAGCTTCAGCATCCAGCATCATCCCGATAGTGCCTGTGGATCTCTGGGATGTGCCGTTCTGGAGTGCACTCGTCGACGACTTCAAAGAGCACAGCCTGACAGGCAGTAGAGTACTCATGGCGCCCCAAAATCCGAAATTCAATCTTATCCCGGAGTCTGAGCGGGGCTCCGATGAGACTGATGGGATACATGTGTGCCCCCCGACGGTACAGTATGCCGTACAAGGTATGGTACCACCATCGCAACATACACGTAGTCTAGAGCCGGTATCCGAACTGTAGATGCCGCGATAGAAGCTGGGGCGTGCAGGGTGAGGGTGGTCTTCCCCAGAGCATTATAGTGTCCCTGTCCCTGTCCCTGAGATGCGCTCCACTCGAGAGCAGCCCCCAATTGAAAATATGTAAAAGGAAAATCATTTGTGTCACATGTCAGCGACAGCATCTGGGTCTATTCCGAGTTTTTCACGCGTTTTTCTGACAGGCTCAAGTGATGTTCAATTTTGAATTTCTTGTTTGTTTTCTTTTACCCGTCGCCGTTGTCGGGAGCCCCTTTCATTCCCAGAAACGTTCCAGCAGCGGCAGTTGCGGCGGCGGTGCCACTCTTGAGGCTCAATTTGCTCGCTGTGCTGGGGCTGTGCGCTGCTTTACATCATTGAGCCTGACAGCTTCGAGCGCCCCTCTCGGTCGGTACAGGGAAAAAAAACAAGCACTAGAGTGCCCCACCAGAACGATCCTCAATTCCCGCAAAGCGAAGTGTTCGATATATTGCAGTGTATCCGGCCCAAAAATGCTTCTCTGGAAGCTTTTCCATTTTCCGGCTTTATGGGCAAGAAATTTCCATCCGGGGTTCGGGGGTGGACTCACCGGGGTGATTTGGTGCCAAACGCATACACATGGTGGCCCCAAAATCCACTAACCCGCCACCAGCCCCTCTATTGGTCGCCGGCGGTAAACGAAAACACGGCACCGTGCTCAGAAGCGCGGCACACTGTGTTGCAAATAATTTTCTGGATCTCTGGATTTTCTGGATGTGCACCATGTGGTGAAACACTTTCCAGACGACACCGGCACGCTACTACCACATCGACCGCAGCTTTTCGGGAGCCCCATCAAATTTCTGTCTCCCGAGTGATGGAAGCCAGCTTTAATCATGCTCTAAATATCCCACTGTAAAACAAAACACCACTTCCCTATGCCATGTCTAGGCTATAAGCAACTATAGCAAGTAGCAACTATCGTCGACAGCCTCTCTAAAGATGCGCAATCTTGGGAAAAAACGAAATTTGTTTTTTTGTTAATTCTAGAACTGCGAACTGATGCGAACCATGGCGCATCGTCCCAGTACCGGCCCCCACCCCCCACCAGCCTATTTCCAGTGGTGGAAGCTCAAAAACTGTTTAGACGTTTTCCGATTCAGCAAACTATTTTTAACATGATTTTTTTCACCGATCTCTTGTTTTTTTTTTTTTCTAAGAAAAGCATTTTTGCAACTCCTTGAAAGGGCCAAACGTGAAATTTCATATGGATCCTCTGTTTTTTGTCGTTGCAGATGGCGTTGGACGGCAAGACGATCATCAAAGAAGAAATACCAGACAAAGACGTATACGATTCCACTAATAATAGTCGACGTAGTAAAGGTAAGACTCTTGGTCACTTTTTCGCCTCATTTTTGGGAACCATGTAGGGATGAGCAGGCAGACCTAAATCTAGCACATTTGTTATTTTGTCGCATGCCAAATTTTACGAAAAAAACATTTAAAAAACACACCATTGTGAAGTGTATGAGTCAAGTCTGACGAAATTTCAAAGTTTTATATTTCTCGGTAATTATTTGTACTGCCGATGATTTTTTCGTAAAAGCTGATAAAAGATTAGTGTTCTTCAATTAATTTACCCATCTAGTCATTGGTTTTATCGGAGATCGAGGAGATAACGCAAATGTTCTCAAATATCCACAATAGAGAAGGCCTTTTTTATCACAAAGAAATATGAACTTCAAATATTACGAAACAAATGCGATTAGCTTTAGAATATTAATGTCGGATGAATAGAAACGCAATTGATCTGGCATTTCAGAAATTGCAGGTATAATTTCCAGTTTAAGTATTCGCTTAGGTGTTGACATAGTTATGGAAATATTGAATTAATTTTAATACAAATTGAGACTACATTCTACCAGCAAGCAAGCAAGTGATAATTGAACTAATTTGTAACATAAGGAATTTGAAAATGTTTACACTTACATTTTATACCTGTTGTTCTAAATGCAATGCCAAAAAGTATGAAAAGTATCCCTGCGTTCTTCCCATTAGTATGGAAAATTTATTGAACACTATACCACAACTGGACTCCTGTAAAAGTTTTGCAAACAAAATTCTTTTTTTTGTAAGCTGGCCTCTAGTTGTAAGTTCTGGCGGTACAGACAATTTAAACATCTTTCTCCCTGCCCCACTGCACCTCGCCCGCACCGTTGCCGAACAATAAAACTCTGCTTCATTGGCACAGCTTAAAACGCCATTAAACCTTCAGTTTACGTCCATGCCCCGAATGCCTCGAAGCAACTTGGAAATTGAAAATGTAAATAAATTTCCAACTTCGACTTGTGCTACCAACTCGAACGTTTGTCCACCGTCGGAGGAGACCCGGGGGGTGGGTAGGGTCAAAGGGAGGCTTCGGGACAAGGGCAGTTTAAGAGTTCCGGGAGCAGAGCCGAGAAAGAATAAGGAAGGTAGGAGGCGAATATTAGATGCAGATTGGGAGCATGGCTTAATTCGGTTCCGTCGTCATACATCTGCTAAAAATTTTAATGTTTTCACCCGCCATCTGGTGGAGCTTAATTTTTAACTTCCGCCAACGACAGGGGGTCGGAGTGGCGGGTTTGTCACCGATATCTAGTCGGGGTCTGGGTGTAGTTACTATGGTTGTCCTGGATGTAACTTGGCTAGAACAAAGTAAATCAACTCCTGAGTCTACAGTGAAAACTTTCTCCAGGAACTGTTCGGGAGTTGTATGACGACAACGGTGATACCCTGGTCCTAGTCTTGGGGTCCATGAATGGCGATGTCCTAATGCAGTCCACCTTGTGCTCTTCTCACGAAAACAAAGCCCCAATGTTGGTCACCTCCGGTCTGATGTTATCTATCAGGGGATTGGTGGGTTTGGTGGGATGGTGGTGAGGTACTGAGCACCTTTCTTTTTGTTCGGGATGGGGGACGGATACAAAACCCGGTCGGATGACAGCAGGGGCACTGACAAACACGATCCAGCTGGCAACACAAGAAATTTCCCATTTGGATTGCGGGTATATATACACACATATCATCCAGAAAATTCACCACCACAAGCACACCATACCGGTTCTGGGAACTGGGAAACTTTCAGCCTTACATGTGGCCGGAGTCGATATTCCATCGGGGGTCTCCCATCTGTGGCCCGGCGATACAAAACACGAACCCAGCACACGGTACCCATGGGGGTGGGTCGGTGCGGGTGGAGTCTTTCACAGAATGGTGAATCGGGGGTGTAATGTCTGCCGAGCCGGGATCCAGAAACCAAAGGTTCCGCGCGCCCACAGCCAACCCCGAACCCCGCCAGGCATGGGAATGTTCACATCCCTCCCGGATTGATGTAAATTGCTTCTGGATACAACGCGGAATTTCGTTTAGAGCCCGAGTGCTTTCAAGGGTGGTTAACAATGCGATTGAGGGTGTTAATGGATGGGGCTGCCTAAATATTTTCTCAACGAGCCCGTATCAGGCGATAAGGGCAGCGCAGCTCCGCCGCACTCGTCTGCTTGGCCCGAGATATCGGCGAATTTAAAGATAATAAAATGTACTCTGTGCCCGTCTCCCGTGAGCCCTTCGTCGTCCGGCTGTCCATCTGAAGCACCCTCCATCGCTCGCCACTGTGATTTTTAGAATTTAACGGCGCGTGGGCAACCCACCATACGTGGAAAGGTGTTTAATGCTAGCAATACGCTGCTAAGCAGCTGATGATTGCCTGTAGATGGCCCTCGACGTCTACTTGTTAGGTACTAAAGGGTTCGGTAATAAGCGCCCGGATCGCTGGTGAGGAAGGGTATCGGAATTCTGTTCTGGTTGTATAAGCACCATACAAGTTATAAGTACCTTTATTTAGGGGCTTCCCTTAGGATGCTAGTTTAGTAACCTGTCTATCTCAAGATGGATATTATAGCATCTTTTGGTTTATCAACCTAGAACACGTTAAATTGAAGTAAACAAAGAAAAAAATAAAATTTTAACAAACATTTGAGGTTGTGTATAAAACATTGAGATTTTTCAGAAATAAAGGAATTATTTTTCGTTCTAATTTTGTTATACTAAAAGTTTGTTTTATAATTTTCTTGCATTAACTATAAACTTTTCAAATTTTATTCGCTTCTATGCGGAAATGTCATAAACATTATATAATAAATATAAAACGTTTGCATAAGTTAATTATTGTTATAGTAGTAACGTTTCAGCGCTGATTTCAGTTATATTCCTTAAGATTCTAAATTAATTTTTTTCGGTTGTACCTATTGCAAGTAAATGAACTGCAATAGCACATACCTAGTAAAGCAAGGAAGTGAATGCAGTTCTTCCGTACCAAAATGCTTATAAATGTCCAAGAACAAAGTTCTTCTTTGTAAAAATCCTGTGGCCGTGTCCATACTCAAGTGTGCTATAAAAACGCTTTGCGCATAGTTTTTTTCGCTCACATTAATCCGAGCAGTTTTAACTGAGAACCCGGAACCCTGAACTGGGAACTGGGACCTTATTAGCATACATAAATTCAGGCAGAAACCCAAAGCGGAGCACCTGAACACACTTACGAATTTGCCGGGGGGAACTTCTCCCTAATGACTCCTGGGTTTGAATTTTTAGCCCCCGGGCGCTCCCGGATACCGTCACCGAGGATGAAACGTTTTATTTTCCCTCCATATACTGAGGGTGTCTTTTGTGTTTATGTAAGGAAAGTAAACAGGAGGCTACTGCTTTTGGGAACTGCTGCATTCTCGGTTGTCCTCGTAACATGCCTGCAGCAGGGATCACCAGCAGTAGAATTTCTGGCACGTACAATTCTGGATGAAGCTCCCAGAATTTGTCGGGACAGTCGTGTCGAACCTAGTGTGTGGTAGCGGCTTCCAGAACTACCAAGGACTTGTGCCGTGTTGAGCACTCAATGGACACACGATAATGGTTAAACAATAAAAGAGGAATCGATTTCCATCCCTCGAATACACAGGGTGGCTCAGGTCGGTAGTAGTAGCTCGGCTAGCCCGACCAGACTAATGTGGAACACATGTTCAGGATCCCGGAGCGATTTTGTACCTCATAATGTATGTGGTCTGTCTGTTTGCGAAAGGGTTTTCCGCCATTTCTAAATCCATTTAACAAACGATGCCATCTTGTAGTGGTTCCCATCAATTATGCCCGGGCACCACCACTGGTTTCTGGGCACCATCTATACTCAGGAGTGTATGGGACTTTGCATGTTTGAAATAATTTCCAGGTAATGGCAAGGAAAACTGCCGTACTCCAGATTCTCCAGAAAGTGCGAGGGCGGTAGCGCCCCGGTCTCCCATGTCGCCCCAAATACATCATACTAGTCTGGCTCCGCCCCGGCCAAATCGGAATGCAAGTTCATCACCTGTCGTTAATGGTGCTACGACAACTCCCCCGCCAGCCACCTCCGCAATTACACCGCATCATGAGCAGACGAGGGCACTCAGCAAAATTCGAAAGTTCCTTGGTTCCCTGGTCCAGTTTGCTCAGGATACACATCCCGAAGTCAGCGATCGGATCCGGGCTCTTGTGCTCTCACTAGCAGTAAGTCTGAGATTGCTTTTTTTTCTGCTAGTCTAGGCTATGTGCTAGATGGCAGTACTGTTCTGGGTGTTCTATGGATGTAATTACAGAGCGGCGGGATTAACATTGAAGAGTTCCGAATAGCCCTGCAAGAGGCTACCAACTACCCCCTGAGACCGTACGTGATTCCATACCTGAAGAGCCATATACCCTTGCTCCAGCGGGAGATAGCCGGACTAGCTAGAGCTACAAATCAGGTACGTTGAAACTTAGGGGAACCGCCCATAAAAATGAACCTGCATATGTTTCAATTTTATACAAGCTTTTGTCTGTTTGTTTGTTCGTCTGTTTGTTTGTGCCATCATAACCTCTCTATGAATTGATCGGTTTTAATGCAGTTTTATTTATTTAAAAAACCATTTTAAAAACTGTTATGTGGTTATATTTGAAAAAAAATATTACATTTTAAAAGCAGATAGCATATCAATAATATTCTGTGTGAATAAGAAAGTATCTGGTATAAGCTATTTGTGTTTTTTTATTTAGTCGATATTGATCTATTTTCTTGTTTTTTCTTATTTTTCTTTTTTTCTTTTGTATTGTGTTTGTTGTGTTAACTATGAATAAATGTGAGAAAATTTGCGTATTTGGAAGGAAAAATAGATTTTGATAAAACTATTTTGGAGAGATTCTTAAAAATCCCTTAAAGACTAGAAAGAATTACTAAAACAATACAGTTGGCAATAATCTCTGATCTCTACTTTAATAGACCACACTGCAGTACGTAACCACAAATGATAGCAGTGCTATGGAGCTGTCTCATGGACCAGCTGAACATGGCGAAATATTTCTTCCATTGGAGACTGCCGCCGGTGCGGTGAATGGAAACGGTGTGATGTACAAGAGGAGGTCTTCAGACACAGCTAGTGAGCCCCATAGTGGAGTACAGGACTGGAATGATTACATGTATCCACCAGCAAAAAGACACAGCCATGCTTCCTTAATAACCTCCGCCTCCGGAAACCTATTCAGCAGTCAACATCCACTTTTCGAATTTCAACCGAGCGCGGTTAATCAAGGTGAAGGATTCGGGGTACTTTTGGATAAGGTACAAATTGCAGTTATTTTTGTAGCTATGATATTACGTGCTCGTTTTATAGAAATATATTGTACATATATGTCTTGCATTCCTTCTAAACAGTCTAGCCACAGCAGAGAAGAGCGGGATTCGCGATCTGCTGAATCGCAAAGGATGAGCCGAATGAGCGGAGAGGAGGAGTGGAAAAACATTCACACAATGCTGAACTGTATATCAGCGATGGTGGAGAAGACCAAGCGGGCTATTACAATTCTCCAGCAGCGTGGGGTAGACCCTCAACCAAGCTACTCAGATATTGCCGTGGCTGAGATTCGTCGCCAAATCGAAGAGAAAGTGGCTGAATTGAAGCGAAACGCTGAAGATGCAATTAATCAGGTAACCCTGCATTCAACCTTGAAGCCCCACCCCGCTGTTTCCTAAGGATTAATTTCATTCAGGTAAAACGCCAAGCGCACATAGAAATCCAAAGAGCTGTAGCGGCTGCTGAGACCCGTGCTGTTGAAATTATGGCTCAAGAGCGGCTCAAACTGGAAAAATTCTTTGTGGATATGCGCAAACATGCAGTCGATGGAGATGTGGAAAATAAATCCCCCACTCTTTCTACTGGGCACAGTGTAGGCCAATTATTTCGTGATTTAGAATGTATTTTTTACTATAGAAATGTTCCCGACAGGCATGCTGGAACTGTGGCAGAAAGGCAAATGAGACCTGTTCTGGATGCAATATGGCACGGTACTGTGGGGCATTCTGTCAACACAAGGATTGGGAGCATCATCATCAGGTAGCACTGTTAATTTTTTATTTTCAACAATTTCTTTGTTACCCTTTTAATTGTGTTTTTTAATTTTGATGCGACTTTAACTAAACGACTATGTTTATTTTGAAGTAGTTTTTGCATTAAAAAATTATCTTAAACTAGAAAAACGATTGCTTTTTCTTATTTTTTACTTAATCTTAAATAATTATGAACTTTTCAGATATGCGGCAATGTTCGGACAGATGTCGCCGCCGTGATTGCTCCAAAACCCGCCTCCCAATCAGTACGCAGCCAAATAGCTCAATCACCTCCCACCCAATCACAGCAGCCCGCTCAGGCAGGTGCGCAGCCGCAGCAACCGAACCCGGTAGCGAACGGTGTCAGTTCGGCAGGTGGCACGAAATGACGCATTCGAATGATGAAACCGAAGAAAAAATACTTGTGCTAGTCAAATTACTTAAGAAAAAAGAGGGAAAACCCGTGTCCTTGTGAACGTTTTAACTCCTAGTTTACACACCAACCTAGAGACGTAGGTCCGCCTCTCGCCCCCTGCCTCCAGAAGACGTTTAGTCCGGTTGTTTTCCGCCAAATGGCGTTCTGTTACCAATCTTTAGTTTTGTAAGGCATAATAAGAAAGTCCTGAGTTCACCACAACCGCACTCTCTCCGCATAGTCTTAGTCAGCTCTCAATAGGGAGAATCTCGTGCAATAGTGTTACTTAAGATGTTTCCTTATAACTTTTGAACACTCTTATTATTTTTTTATATAGTTCGTTCAGAGCCTAAGTAGTTGTCGTATATAAGTGTTTTGACTCTACACTCACTGACCCCTGCACCTATCACACTCAAGCCAAAAAAAATAAATAAAAAAATGATGTTCCAGCTGCAACAGTCGCAAGTCACACAGTCATTCACGTAGTCATGCACAGATCTCGGTATTGCACCTGTTTACGTATTTATTGTGACACAACCGGTGTCCGTTGAACACACAACCACACACAAAGGATCTTTTCGGGACGCCGGAGGTCCTAATTTTAATTTTTAATCCTTATTTCCATAGTCAAGTTATGTGATGGAAAATCTTATTTTCTACAATTTGTTAAAATCTTGAATAAAAAATTTAGCAAAACTCGTCAACACTGTTTCATTTTTAAAATAATTACAGGATATCTGTATAATAGTTTAAAATAATTTATAGATGGTAAGTATTTTTTTGTTTTTGCAAGCTGGGAGATTTTTTTGCAATTATTTTAATTTAAAAAATTCATAAAATTGTTCAAAATTGCATGCAAATGTTAATTTCTTATAACCTTAAACTTTAAAAAGGTTTATTTATGAATATACCACTTTTAGTTAACTTAAAAAGCAAGCCTAAGTTATGTAAGAAATTGAAATACTAAGAATAAAATAATCTTAAGTGAACGACGAATTTTAATAGAGCTCTTTAAATTTTGGAAAGTATAGGATTTGGGACAGCTTCTTTTTAAAAAACGTAAGTATTCTAGCCCTTAGCTTCTTAGCCCTATTCTTAGCCGTAGCCCTACTTAGTTGTTATTTTATCCCCCGGAATTAAAAAAATCTACAGTAGTAAAAAATAAGAAGAAATAGTTTTTGCTTGCAGCATATCAATAAAAACCGAAAAAGTGTGAGTTGCATTGCACGTAGATAATTTAATACACAAACTCGGTATTGAAATACAAATCAGTTCATAATAATTCCCTTTTAATCACCAATTTATAAACTTTTTGTACAAATCTGAAATAAATAATAATAAAAGCCTACTAGAATTTTTTTTATTAAATTTTTTATAGAATTTTTACCAATAAAAACTTTTTAAACAAAAAATTATTTAAATATGTTTAAACTAAATGCTTACTATTTCCTCGCGAAAAATAGTTTAGACTGAGTATAGTCAATGATTTATAAGGTATCAACTTTTTTTATATGCTTCGTCAGAATATCTTACAATTTTTGGGGTCACTCCGTTTAAAATATCAAGCACATTACTAATTTATTCGAACTCGTAGTTGAAAATATAGAAAAATTAATTGAGAGTATAGCTGATCCCAAAAGTTTCTTATCTGACCGGCTAATCACTTAGCCAGCCAACCCGCTAACAACCGGCATGCCAGCTCACCCATGACTGAATGATCTTTTAGCCGACTGACCGCCTGGCGTCTGAGCGGTTGGCCGCCTGATTGAATGAACAGCGGGCTCAATCATACTGTGACTGATCGTCTAGGTAGTAGATCGCTGAAGAGCTGATCCTTGGCCAGCGAAGCGACCGATTGTTCGATCGTCTGACCGGCTGGCCTACTAACCAATTGACAAACTAGCCAGATGACCCTTGGCCTGACCTATTGACCCACTCACGACTGCTGTATTTGATCAGTTAATATTTTTCGGCTAGTATTAAATTTTTATTTATTATTATATTAATTTATTTTATTTTCTTTTTTAACGTTAACTGGGACAAGAAATAAATACACTCTTGATATTACCAACTTTTTAATTCATTTTAGTTTTGATATTTATTTAGGAGGTAGCTGCAAAGTTAAGGGTTTATTGCAAGAGACCACTAACAAATTACTGCTTTCTAGAAATGAACTGAATATCCCAAGGCCTTATTTTATAATATATGTTAAATTTATAAACACAAGTAAAACTCCATGTTTAAAAATACATATTCAGAATTTTTCTTTTTTTTTGCAATTCCTCCTCTCTGTTTTATAAAATCTACCTTCAAAGACCATAAATTTTAAATTTAGAACGGAATTACTAAAAATCCTTGACAGTCCTTGATACATCTTAAACCTTAAAACCTGTCGCTTTGCTAGAAGAGGGGTCGATATGGTGTGAAATCAACGGGTTACTCTCCCTTCCGACATTTTCCCAGAATATTACTTTTTGCAACAAACAATTAAATTGTCTGGAACGCATTTTGAGAGACTCGACGTCGGCAGTAGCGAAACACAATTTAAATTGTTTCCTTCGAAATTCAACATTTGTGTTGCCGGGGAGCCACCCGAGACTCCCGTAATTGGGGAACGCCTGATTTTGACTGCATCCAAGAAAGCAGCCCAGAACGCGCCACCACAAAACAGGAACCCTTCCTGGCAGGTGGCAGCTTCAAACCGCTCTGAGCAATCGAACAAAGCAAATGAAATTTGCGGAAAATTATCAGAAAATTATCTCTGGGCATTAATTTATGAGAGGGCCCCTATACACCTTCCTTCACCTGTAGTGTGCGGCTGTGGCGAGGGCTGGGGCGGAGCCCCCGATGAAAAGAACTCATTTCAGGCAACCGACAAAGCCCTTTGAGGACAAGGTGGAGCGCCTGCAATTGACACATGCTACGCGCACAGAGCCGAGCCTCACCCGGTTTTGCCGGGATTTTATCCTGCGGTTCCCGATTCTATCCAGCTGCCTGTCATCAAAGCGTTTTGAGATCAGGGCCAGATGCTTATTGAGATATATTTCCCAGTTCTCCCGGCTTGCCAGGTTCACCCGCTTGCCCCCCACCGCGTCCCGTCCTGGGGTAATCGGGATTTTCACTCGATTCGCACATCGCCAGGGTCTGTCGGTGTCGCGTTTTCATTTTTAATATTGGGATCGAGTTTTCCAGTGTTTAACTTCACGACACGACCGTCAACAGCTCAGTACCACCCCACCAGCCCGTAGGGAAAGGGGGTCGCAGGATTACCCGTCCGAGACAACTGCATTGAGTAATGCACCGTTCCGGTTTTCCCTATAAAAATTTTTGTATAGATTTTTTAAATTGATATACTTTGTTTTAACAGGATAGTTAAAATCTGGAAAGACTTAATTGAGATTTTAACCATAAACAAGTTCTAAATGCAAAAACAAATCTCTTACCTTTGTGAACAAAATTAAAATACTTTTTGTTTTGATTTCATTTCACCTTGCACATCAAAATATCAGTTCAATTCAAGAGAAAATTTTTGAATTATTTTACATATACAGTAGAAAGGGACAGTAAATAAATAAATTTTACGAATTAAATTTAATTTAAAATTAAATCGTACTGGTTAATTGCAAGTAATTGAATTTTTGAGGAGTATTTTTGGAATTTTGAGGAATTTCCGTTTTTCCGTTGTTTCCTTCTACTTGATTTTAATCGCATACGAATGTTTATTGCCCTTCCTTATTTTCTAGAATTTAAAATATAAAAAAACGAAATTTTTTACTAATGTAAGTAAATAGTAATAGCACGTAATAAAAAAATACAATACAAAAATACATCGTCTAATATGTAACATCGAAATTAATGGAAATTCTCAAAAATTCCCCAGCAAGAGATTAAACTATATCTCCAGAAGTTGTAAAACTGTACCTGTATGAATATTTTATCCTTAAGTTTTAAAGTTTTTTGGGAGCATTATTCTGCCGGGCTCATTGTCTCTCTATTTGTGGTTGGGTGGTGCTTCTCTTCCTTAGGGAGCCTTAGAGCACGAACAGAGAGTGCATGTATAAATTGTTTGCCGGAAAACAGGAATAAGAAGTGTCAGCAGCAGGACTGATTGATGTCCCTGCCAGCGGGAGAATAATTTACGGCCCCTGGATGAATGGCAGCGTGTCATAGTAGTTCTATGGCAAAGTTGCAAAAGGTTCGTCTCTGCATCAGACAGTTGTGAACTGAATTTCTGTGCTGAGCGGCCCTTTCCCAGGTGAATTTGGGAAATCCGAGGAACCTGGAACCGGAGGAGGTCGGGCGTTTGTTTTCATTTTCGACCTCAGAGTATTTTC